>LUCM01006188.1:0-20033 GCA_008360955.1 Fasciolopsis buskii
ACCAGGCGATTATTGTGCGAGTTGTTCATTTCGCCACTGGAATAAATTAGTTTGTCTCACCTAACACAAAGTGCGCGCGCTTCTGTTCGTCCCGGTGCAGTCGAGTGTTATCGAGGTCTGTGTGCGGCTGGGTGCGTCTGCTGCAATTTCCTTCGGTGGGTCTGGACGTGATCGTTCTACTTCTGCAACCATAATATGCATTAATAAGGCTTTTCTGAAACTGAGTTCTTGTGTTTTTGTCCGGTGGGGCAAATTCGCAAACTTTATTCTCTTCAGTTTTAACGAAGGAAGAATTTGGAGGGCGGGAAATTTTTGCTATACCTTCCGGAATCAGTTAATCCGTGAAAATATCATTGTAACAGCTACGCTACTAAAGGTTATCTGCACGTAATTTCCTTTGAAATGTTGACATTTCGCGATTCCTCTTAGGAGTGTCACAGGAAACGTCGTTCCATTGGCCAAATAATATGGGCAATTAGAACAGCAGAACGGTGCGTTAGTTGGTGATATATACCTATTCATCTTCGATTTGCTTGCGGGACCGAATGCAACACAAACTTTATCGCTCTTTCCTGGATCTTGCGACACACCCGAACACGGATTCAGGTTCTCTTGCTTTAGCTTGTCTGCTATTTATACGGACTCCGGTATTGGTCCAGTTTTCTTCTTATCACTTTAATTCGCCGTTATTTTTCTTAGTTCGCCAAACCATTTTAATTTAATTTTGTGTTCAATACTTCAGAAGGGCACTGTCAGGCTTTCACGAATTGTTCCGAAAATCTTATTTAACCTTCGTGGAATCCGAACTTTCGTTAAGATTTACTAGCTCTCTGCTTGCGTTTGGAGGTCATTATATTATGTATGACGACAGCGAAACAGACTATGGTCAATTACTTCTGGAGCGTCCGCATGGTTGACAGGGAGCCCAGAACATTAGCACCTGGTGCTCGACTTCAGATTACCGGGATCCAGCTGATAACCCAGGAAGTCGTAGACAGTCAAATGTAAGAGTTGTACCAAACCAACTCCGGAAGCAGGTGACATTTACCCGTCCATCGTTTCTGGCTTGATCTGCAAGCTACTTCTTGCGAGTGCAGACTGAAGCGAAACACCAAATTATTGGAGCAGTGCAGCAGTTGTAGCTTTATTTAAGTGAGGTCCGTAATCTTTCATGTAAACCCTCAAGCAGATCAGGCTTCCCGGCATTCTAGAGAAGTGGGGAAGAATTTGATCCGAGCCGTCACTTCTCCCAGTGCTCATGAAAGCATTTAATTCTGCCTCCAGCTGAGCACGGTGTTATGAACAATGGGTCTTGTATCGCCAACATCTTGCGCTTTCTGGATAAAGTTACCCGAGGTTCGGATGAAGGTCAGCGGGTTAAAATTTGCCACTTTGATCTCAACAAGGCATTTGATTCCGCTTTAAAATCGGCAAGTTCATTCTTCTTCGACGATGTCAAGAGGGGCAGAGACTACTTCAGCAGTGATAGAAGAATTGTCCTAGGCTGGGTCGATAAGTTGGTCCTACACCTATGCGCAAACAGTGAGCGTCGGTTATCCCGAAGAGCAAAACGTCTTACAGTATCACAAGGACAGGGGCTGCTTAATGTCGATGCAGTTGCCATTGTAAATGGCCCAAAATACTCATTTTAGGTGGACGTACCGTCATACTGCGGTAGACTAAAAGGCCAAAGCCGAATTGTTTGGAATATAGTCGGCCATGTCTCGCCGTGAACCGAGGGCGTATCCCAATACACTGTCAGTGTAAGCCATCATTGTGTATGTTCTTAGTCTCTATATTTCAACTGAAAGCCGCCTGCTCTGAACAGATGCAGCGATCAGCCACGAGAATGGCTGATGCTCGAGGCGGATATTCAGACGGCCAAAGACTAGGGGATTCAAGTCTCTTCTCGCAGGAGCGAATGAGATGCTGATGTGATTTAATGGAGTCTTTCAAGATTGTGGACTGTTCGTCAGGCCGTAGCCTAGACGGATTATTTTCGGCAAGACATAGACTGTGAAACACATGGCAATGAGAGAAATCTTCTGGAAACACCATCAAGACTGTTTGTTAGACCGCAATTCTTTGGTAACAGAATCGTAAAAGTACGGAGCTGACTGCGTGGGGACTTTGTAACTATGTGGAACATGTCTCCATCGAGGCGAACTTTGGACGGAGACGAGGATGGAGTGTGTTTCGGGAGTGAGATTACAAGCGGTAAATCTTTTGTCAGTCTGAAAATGCACATTTCACCGTCCGCGATTGGAGCTGTGAACCCTGGCAATCCGCAACAACTCTGGCCGTCGGGGTGAAGTGTATTATTTTTTTATTTATCTCTTCTTAACTAGAACCACTGAATTGGATTTGGTAGAGATAGGTGCCCGAACGCAGGGCATAACTTCTAAGGAATCCTGGGAAATCAAATGGGGGTAGTCAAGAGTTTACCTGTGAAAAGAGAGAGAAGTAGAGCTGATAAAGTGTGGGGCGTAGCTACACCTCTAAGTGGCTTGTGTAAGATTGTACCAATAATGTGCCTTATGGGTATGTAATCCAGTCCTAGTGAAGCACAAGGCTGTACTTGAGGAGGTGCAAAGGCGGTTCACGAGGATATCTCCTGAAACTAGAGGCCAGATCTACGCGGACCTAACGCTAGTCCTAAGGTGTCCCCCGTGAAGCATAGAACGATGACATTGGACATGACCGCAACCCGTCAAATCACTTAGGAACTGGCCGCGCTAGGAACAGTCCAGTTGACACTGTGGCAATTATGATACAATTCGAGCACAAAAGTCCAAAATTCATAAAGCAGAGATGGAGTGCGCCAGTGAGAGCCGATTTCTCTGGGCTGGTCAAGGCACTCGTTGAAACAAATTGCCGACGTCAGTGTTGGGGGCAGAAAACATGGGTTTCAGCAGGAAACTGTCTGTCGGCGGCAACAATTAGCTAGGAGAAAGCTGAAAGCTCAAACTAACGTGCAGCTTATAATACTTCTGCATGGGCTTGCAATCCAAGTTCATCATGCATGTACATACGGTGCTTGATTGGGTGGACGTTAGACGGCAAGACTGCGGGAGGAATGTTCGGCTTGCAAAATGGAGGCGGAATAAACCCACCACAAACTTACGGGACACGCACGAAAATGGCCCTAGCTTCAAATGCACCTTTGTACTCAATCTGAACGAGTCTACCTCATTGCGGCTAGCGGAGCGATAAGCGCATGTTAAGGGTGCCGTCCTGTAGTTATTTTTTAGGTTATCAATTGCAGACATCCAGTCGGTGGGTTTCAGGCCTCTGGCAAAGAGCGAGAACGAAGCTTCCGCCGGAAACACCATGTTAGCCACGGCAAACCTAGAGTCGCCGGAGGACTCCGGGAAGACTGCCGTCATCAGCAGCAACACCCCGGAGTTTCTCGGAGGTAAATACCCCGTGCGATCGGAAGATTAAAACGTCCAGGAAACTGCTGTTCTTGCCCCGTATCATCATTGCATATAGGGTGCCGTAATCGAGAGACGAGGACCAGCAGCGTCCAGCTCTGTACGACAATGAACGGTCAAAATACATAGCGTCAAAGTTATCCAGCGAAGGGCTGATTGCCCGTGGTATTAATAGACTCTCACGGCTGTAGCACCTAACGACCATTTCCTGTCCAAGGCTGCTTTCGCTCACACTACTCTTATCTTCTATGGCGGACCGTGTTGGAGACGTTGCATGTCTCAATACGTAGTACCTATTTTGAAATACACTGCCAAAGATGCAGAACCAAGGATGACTCCCAAACAATGTGACAACAAAGCTTCTTTATGGTTACAGCAGCTCCAGGCAGTAGTCTTGTTGGACAGCATAGCAGAACCGGAACACGCGATTTCTGGTCCAAAAATCTCAAGGACGAGAGCTCCGCTGGGCCTGTTAGATCTAAGGTGGGTAGGGACCAGGACAGAATATCCCTAACCTTTCAGCTAGAGGGTAGCTTGCCTATGCTTAAATCTTTGGCTAAACCACCGCCAATTGAAGTCCTGGTAGTTCACTTTGCGCATAGGCAGCCCAAAGTTAAAGGCACGACGATGGTTGAAACATGAAGCTGCATCATGATCAACGGCCAGGGCTCAAGTCCAAACTCCCCGGGCTCAGAAACCCGGCAGCTAAATGCAAAGAATCGGCGATCGGCATCATCAAGACATTTGAGCGCTCAGGCATCTCTAAGGCAGAGCTTTGCATCCAAGGAATGGACGCCTTGAGAACCGATAGGGGGGAGGGCGCATGCGAAGTTTGTGCACTGTGCGCCAGCAGCAAGTAGAAGGGCGCCAGCCTTGTTGAAGAAATCCTTGACCAAACTCCGGATGAGGATTTTGCACAAAGGAAAGTGCCTTCTGGGGATGAACTAAGGGCCACCAAACTCTCTAGAGGAAACGAAAGCCCAAAGGAGTTCAGCATTCAAACCCGGGGACAAGTTGAGTGGCTCCAACCTACACGAAGCATACTCTCATCATTTGCTTTGATTAGCAGGATAATCACGTACATTTTGGACATTTTTAACACGGCTCTTGGGTGGAGTTGCCCTGAAAGTGCAAGGCAGTCCATCCGCCGGAGAGATACCGCCATCTCGTTGACATAAGTTCAAGTGCTTTTCAACGGGCCACGAGCCATCTGTCAACCAGAAGTATCCGCAATCTTGGGGCTGGCAGATGACTGAGTCCCAACGTTTAGCTCGTTGCAGAGGATTGCATTAGCAAGAACAAGAGGAAGCATTAGAAAGAAACTCAATAATGCTGACTTCCATGCATGAGAAGCAAGATGCAGAACGCCCATTGCAGGGGAGAGTCAAATTAATCATCTTCACCGGACAACTAGGGCGGAAGCCAAGCGCACTAAAAGTATGGAAATCACCGGGCCTCGGTGGTACCACTTCCATGACGTTGCAACTGAGTGCAAAACAGCTACGGCATCCGCTGCCTGAGCTATTCGACCGTTCCAAGCGGGCGGGCCAAGTTCCAGAGAAATAGAAGACCCAGGTGGACTATCCGAAGCCACCTTGAAGACGGTCACTCGCACGACGCACAGCACGGGTTTAGGGGGCATAGATCATGCAAACAGGTGTCCTTGATGCTGTGGCCTGTTGCAGCTTGGCAACGGTTAATGGAATTCAGTTTCACTTGAACTCGCTAGGCTCATACAAGGCATTAGTCCGAGTGAGACACTCCGGAATATGGGATCGGCTGTGGAACTTTAGCCTGTGTGAAATACTCATCTTTATGCTCCATTATCTGCTCAGCTGAAAGTCCCACGTCCAGGTTGACGGGTCTATCTCTATTAGATTCAATGCCCCAAGCAGAGTAAAACAGTCTCACGGTTGGCCCAAGATCGCCCACCATTTTCGCGAATGGCCCTCCTTTGCACGCAGAAAACCACGTCCTTCTGTGTGCAGATAACCTGAAGATCTGCTAGAAGTAGGAACTACGCCTGACCCGCAAGAATTGCAGACACACCCTGGGAGATCACGTGGGCGGTCCGTGACCAACAACGTCCCACCAGTGCAAGTAAGTGCGCAGCAATGCACACGGGTAGACACCACGCCGATGAGTAAAACCTAAGGAAACGACCTGAAACAGACGATGCAAAGGAAGGATTTGGAGTCAGAAAAGATTCCACAGATGGCTAACTGCAAGATTTTAACCAGGAAGGCTTTGCTCAAGGTGCAATAAATCAATCGCATTCCGCGGTGATTTGGTCCAAAACAGTCCCCAAATATAGTTTCAGGAGGAAGCAAGCCATATCCGCAAGTAAACATCCAAGGGTTTCCGCCAGCTATGAGGGGAGACAAAAGTACGGTTGATCAAGTTCAAAACAGGGCCACAAAACGGACACGTGGCTTCAGGAACATAGCCTACCACGGCAGACTACGCGCTTTGAACATGTATATTCTTGAGTACAGGCGGCCAGGAGAGGACCTCATATTCCCAAGATGTATGCTAAAACGATGGGGCATCCTAACAGACAACTGTTTAGACCAACTGTCACATCTGCATTCAGCGGTTACCACTGAAGATTGAGGGAAAGCGTCCAAGGGTGAGCGCCAGTGTTAAGTGGTCTCCGTCAGTATTTCGCTGGTGGAACTCACTATAACAGGTGGTCGTGCAGGCGAGTATCAAAAGAGGGTTCAAGAAACGATTAGGGCAGACGGTGGCCCAATGGTACATCGGTGTGCTGTTTGAAATATCGTTGTCAGCGTCCGACTGAGCACCACACCCGATGCAGCTAGGGAACGATCCGATGCCAGAGATCGACTTTGGCGAAGGCGCTAAGACATTTGTTCGAATGGATGTTTATGCACACGTATGTTTGCCCATATGCCTCAGGGTGATTCACAGCCGAGGAATTCACCTCACCAATTTCATGGTTATTGCTTTCGGTCTCTTCTCAGCGATGATCGGCGGTCGCTCGCAGCAAGCGGCACTGGAGTAGACCGGGAGCGGTAGCACCGTGCTCATTCGGAAAGATGTACTCCGATAACCTGAAGCCCATCATGCTCACATCACTACCATCATCCAATCATCGACGTTAAGGTATGGGCCTTTGACACCCATAACACCTCTCGAAGGAGAAAATAAGAAACGGAAAAATAAAGAAATGACGAGCCATGGCGAAAGAAAATCACCTCAGAGAAATATTGGAAATGAATAGGTGAATAGAGAGGAAAGGAAGTGAAAAAACAAATGAAAAACAAAATCCTTGAAATAGCAGAAAGCCGGCCGTCAAAAGATTAAAAAGACGGCTGATACCGTACTTGGATGAGGATGTGAGAGAGCAAATCGAAGTAGGGGACCTTTATAATCACAACACAAAAGCAGACCATGTACGGCTGACAGAAGCATCCGTGGCAAAACATGAAAGGAAAGAAAAGGTAGGAGACGAAAACCCTCGAAGAAAGAAGAGGAAAAATCGAAGAGAAGAAAAGCGGAAAAAGAGCCAAGGGCGGTTTTCAATGCATGCATGGACACAAGCGCACGATGTACACACTCACGAACACCAAGTATCCCGATAAGCCTATCTTCGGACGTATCACTTATGTGAAGCTGTTTGGTATCCCGTTAAGTTAGCGGTAGCTGAATGTGTCATCCATCCTCTTTCTTCTTCCCACCTTCGTTCTCTCTCTTTTTACTCTCTGAAGATTATAGTTTCACTTCCGTACTCATTTCCGACCCCCTGTTCCTTGGTTTTATCCCGAATACGGTATGCTCGAAAGAGTTTTACTTCTGTATAACGTCACTATGAGGATGGGAATGCATGAAGTGAAGCGCACCTTGGGACTACCACAAAGCGACTGTTGGCTAGTGACTTATGACAGGGAAGTTTTGCGACTGGTACTACGAATTATACGTTGGCTTTGGATAAGCACACCACCTTCATCGAGCAACGCATTCAGAACTTTCTTTCTCGTTTTCCCTAAATACCAGTATTTGTCCCCGGACAGCTTCTTAACAAAGGGTTCGTCAAAAACGCACTCCGAGGGCTGTAGCTTGTTGGGCGGCTGGAAACCTACCACCAAAATCCGGGCCACTGGAAGACCGCTTTCCCTCTGCTCGCCGATTGTTATGCAAATCCACGAAATTTATTTCACTTGCTTTTGTCTCATCAACAACGCTTTCTTTTTCCGCTTTGCTTTTTGCCCCTTATTCAACAACGAAATCAAGCTGACATTTGTATTCCAGTCTTCGAGGTTGCGAAGTAAACCGTTTCAGATGCTAAATATGCAAGGCCTTTGGTGTGGAGTACGAACTGGACACACGACATTTCCTGCTGGTCGTAATCGCACAATGCGCTTTCTGTTCATGTTCATCTTAGTTATTAGGTGGGGGAGGGACAGATCACTTACTAAGGCCCACCATGGTGGACTGATGCATCAACATCTCCAGCAGCGCCCCATCTAGTCGTCAGGAAGTTGCTATATCCCCATGAAATGCTCATCAATGGGTCGTTTGAAATCACTCGTTCTCTTCCGATGCAGACTCAGGAAGTGACTTCTGAATTCAAATCGCTGTCCTAGGTAGCCGATATCCTAGCGGGAGATCCGTTGAATTTTGCTTCAATCGAGTGAGGCGATGGCCGCGCGTCCGCAGCGAAGTGAGAACTCAGAAAGAAAATCTGGCCCGATGTCTCCACGAAGATTCTTCCACAGACAGATGAAATTCCCGGGTAGTCGTCGGCAGTGCATGGGAAACAGGTGCAGCACCGGAGGCGTAACTTGGTGTTTGATCCTGAGGGGTCTCTGGACGAGACATGTGACGGCGCTGAACCTTTTCAATGTTGCTCATTTCTGTCAGCATGCAGGGAAACAACAGGACCGCCACACTCCAACTGTGGACGGATATGGGTCTCGTAGATAGTCCTGAATACATTGGTTTAGAGATATCCAAAAGACAGCCTGATAGTCCCTAGCGTGCTCCTCGCGGAGGCACGCCATGCCTGTCTGTTCGTGAGTCTTCAGCGACGTAGTGACAACACTGCCGAGGTCTCCTTTAGGCGTTGCGAAAGCCGGTGTGTGGGTCTGCAGTGACAACGGGACCCAAGGTCATATGAACACAATTGGAAATGTTGGTCGGGAAGTCTCATAGCAATCTCAACTGTGTCAGGATGTCGAGATCAGCATGTGCCTGTCGTCGGGAGACTGGATGCACGTTATATCTCCGCGTACGTGATACAGGGGACTCGAAAAAGGACGTTAGATCATTGATGTAGGCCAGGAACAGCAGAGGATCCGCCACTGACAATTGCGGAACTCCACTGACTGCGAACTGCGGCTGCAACTTCAGCTGCCAGACTCTTACGGAAAGGTCTTCCGGCCGAGGAAACCCTCGATCCAAATAAGCAACGAGCCTGTTACTCTTGGGGCTCGGAGATTCTAAAGGGGACGACCTACTTATAAGTCGGTATACTGAATGGGGCGGAAAGTCAGAAACTAAGTTTTCCAGTAGCTTCACTGAGGTTACCGAGACGAGCGATAGGGACTTGGTGGTTACAGTCATGGAACCACGCAAGTGCAAGGAACAACGCTGCATATTCGTGCAGTTGTGGTACGTCAGACAAGGAGGCAATTTCTTTGCGGTTTGTTGCAAAGCTACTGAGATCAGTCAACCAAAACAGAGTAATGTCAGTTGAAACGTTCTGGGGAGTAAATAAAAAAACGTTTTTACCAAGAGCAGAATTGTGCAAAAAATTTGGCATCCCTGAAATTTTGGAGGAATTAGCAGCTTCCCTGGCAGACACAATTGGTCTTAGGTTGTAAACGGCGTACTCAGATTCATTGAATAAGGCCCCTTATTCAGACAGCGAAACTGCTGAAAGTTTTGTGGGTCTCTGTCGCCTTACCTAATGCTACGAGTGTTTTAACCTGCCGAGCGTATTCAACCCTTGTCTAGGCGAGTTCATTCTGTGCAAGATCATACCTAAACTATGGTTCAGATGGTCGGAAAAAGGTTGCAGTTTACTTGGGTATTCATTCAGCAACACAGCTTCGTCAGTATGGGTCAGACGGGTTTCCGTCTGAGCTAGTACCAATGCCATTATCCTTGCATGAGAATAAGGTTGTCTTCGCAACCATCTCATTGACAAAGTTAAAAAGAGAAAATTACAGGAACGGCCCTGATAAATATCACTTCTCGTGGTGAACTGTCACAGATGGATGATAGTCCTAAGCACACACTCGGCTTTGGCTGTTCGCGTGCAAAAATTGGAAGGTGAAATGAATTTCCATGGGATGCCCTCTCGTGAGAGGCAACAAGTGGAAGCTGCACGATCGGTTGAATCGAACACCGCATTCAAATCAAGAAAGACATCTTGAATCAAGGGAAGGTGTGCCCGGTTTCTGATTAACTCAGAAGCCAGCTTAATACGCCTTTCTCGGACAGTAGATAATCGGCTGAGAATAACCCCCACGAGGAGTTTGGACCTACCGTTTACTGAATTAATTCCTCCGCAATTTTCACATGACTTGTCACTTTTCTTGTAAGTTGATGCAATCCCCTGTTTACACCGATTCTTAGGAGTCTGTCCACTTGCCTTGATTGATCCCATGAGTTTTGACAATTACGACGTTAACCGTTCGTGATTAAGGACGGAGGTATCCCATCTAGTCCAACTGTCTTGTGCCTCCTCAGGGAATCCTTCTCCCTGATTACCTCCAGTTCTGACGAATGACTGGTACCCACCTGAATCGCTTCAGTTGACCGGTGGTCAATTGGATTAAGCATATGTTACCACGATGGCCGGAGGCTCCAATCCTAAATCGGCCGGTTACTGGTGCTCGATCGCTATTCGTTGTCGCCCCTCTTGACCTAGTGAGGCCTTATGTGGTTTTATGATTCTCAAATTTTTGCGGCCATGGTTGATGACTGCTCTCCCCGTGTAGTGGATCCTAGTGGCTATGAGATTTGTTGCTTCCATTGTACTCACACGTCGACTGTGTCGTAAGAAAAGATGTGCGGAAGGTCCATTGTTGCGATGGGTCACCTGAGCTGCTCTGTAAATTGCGCTGCAAGGGCTGCTGCTCTGAGGAAGTCAACACTCGGATCCTTTGGTCTCCTTGGTTACGCTCGGTCTCTGAACTGCAACAGTGGATCCACGGGAAATCGATCCAGTTCGCTAAATGTCTAGAAGCACCCCAAAGTTCCTAAACTGTTTCAGTTGGCTTTCACTTTAGCTTAAAATTAGTGAATCAATGTGGGTGTTAAATCAAAGGCCGTTAAACTCTTGAGTTGTCACTTATGGGCGATTTTTCAAGCTGTGAGTAGCGGTTGATAGACCAAGTGTCAGATTTTCTATATTTGAGGCCGTCGCCGCTATCCTAGCGATACGCACTGTTAACCCACTAGAATTGTTGTCTTGCTGACTTTTACTCATAGTAGAGCGGTACACCGGAGACATAACGAGTCCGCGATTACTCCTGACCTACTGGAATCTTATATGGTTATGCGCCTTCCCAGGTTTCAGGGTCTGTGCTACCGATTTACCGCATCAATTTGTAGTGGGCCGTTGCTATTGTGGGGCATGTCCTTTCCACTATGCTTATGCGAGGTGCATGCAGTAAAATATTGTAACCGTTTGCATTATCATATCATGGGTCTTCCCTTTTTTTCTAAAGCCAGAATTTTTAGAGGATTATTATACTCACACATCTCTGATATCAGGATGTGCACCAAACACAACAAGACAGTCGAGAGGAAAGGGGCAGATGAAGTCTAATGCATTAGTCGAGGGCACGAGATCTGAAGCCAGGCATCCCACTAGCTGGAGAGAGAAACACCAAGACAACCGAAACGGGTTTATTGGTTTCGTTGAACGCGGGAAGCAAACAGCAAAAGGGCACGTCATAGGTACGGTCAATTGTAGCGTATATGCAGTTAATTAGTCATCGAAAAGTCAGTGACCTAAGAGCATGACGGGGGAGAACTACGTTTGGGACCTGCATTTGATTAACCACTCACAATAAAATTCAAAATTACTTTGTTCGCAATTAAACGTATAGAAATTTCAAGCGCCTTCGTACTGCGGGACTTGGTTTTTTTTCACGATGCCGTTCTCCTTTGGTTGATCGCTGATAAAGACGAGACCTTAGATCCAACTGCAGTCGTTTCGGGGGTTGTCTGAGACGATCTGACCAACGGCATAGCAAACTTGTGTCCGTATCCGCAGGTCGACAGTTCTCCACTGACGTGTTGAAGGTATCTAGTATCAGGTCTGTTGGCAGTTAGTGGCTATTGGATAGTAGCTCCTGTACAGGGAGGCGTAATTGTAGTTGATTTTTATGTCACATCCAGACTTCGCTCCACACATGTACTTCGTACTACACGTGGTTGGTCCGTTGTTTGATGGTGCCTTCTTTCCACTGACTGTAATCTCTCCCGTAGTCTCTGACGTACACAGTTGAACCTCGTTGAAAAGTAGCAACTACTGGTTTCTCTTTTTGTTCGGCAGCTTTCAGGTTTGACGGAATCATGGCGTTATAGATTGCTCGAGGCTTCCGGGACATTGAAGATTCAGTGGGTGTTACACCAGTCGGTCTGGGCGGATTGAGCTTTGTGCCGTAAGTCAGCAAAAACTGTTGCAACACTCCGCCACTATTTCTTTCCCCACGGAACTTCATAGGTGCTCTCTTGAAGATGTCAGCAAATCGTTAGAATGTGGATAGTATGACGGCGAGCGCAGGTGTTCAATTTATTTTTTACAGTTGTCAAAAGCGGCGGCGCCATACTGAGAGAAATTTTCAGTAGCAATAGATTCTGGTAATCGATGCTGTGGAAACACGGCGCAGGCAAACCAAGGTGTTTCCGGTGGTAGATGATGATACAGGAGAAATTTCCACCCATTTGGAGTATGCATCTACTAACACAATGAATGTTCTTTGAAAAGTTCATTTGGGCATTGGAGTAGTGATCGCTGACGGCTCTTTCTTCGAGTACTATTCTATCAAACTTGCACATCTTTATTAAAGATGAATTATACATTCCACGGTTGGTATCATCAGCGCTTTGGGCTGCTCTTTTGTGGAATACGCATTTGGGTCGGATTTGGTCCTGCTAGCTACTTTTGTTTCAAAACTGATTTGCCATTCTTATTTTTTCGTGTTGATTATCGCTTCCTCATTTTTTTGATGTAACGTTCCTAAGCCTCTGAAACTATTAGTCTCTTATTCCTATTCTCCATTCAGTGTGTTTTGCTGTGCTATTCTTGCGTAGTTCGTAAAATTTGGAGAAACTTGCTTAGATAGCTTGTTTACATGACTGGTTACACCGGTGACTATACCTCAGTTAGATTTAAGGCTTGTTCTAACTACCACATTACACGAGTCGTCATCATACATCCAGCGCTACGAATGGCACATTTTGGTGAAATCTAAGCGTGCTTTTTCCCTGTGCAACGAAGCATTCTGGAGGTCCTATTCGGACGGTGATGACTGGGCATCAAACAAAAATGCTACGGATACAGTTAATCTATTTGTCTAGCACGGAAATCTTTTTACTAGTAAAATGGTGCGCAGATACTCGACTACAACAACAGAGAGTAGAATTAAGAAGTTGATTCGGAGTGGTATGCTTTTTTCATCTAGCAAAATCACACATGGGTTGAAATATAAAAAGGTATCCGTATGATAAGTGTGTTGCAAAAATGAACAAAAGTTGTAGTCCGTTAGTACGATATTCCTCTGCGTTGGGGAAAACTGTCAGTATTGATGCAGCAGTATGGGAAGGGAGTTTATTCTCGAGGTGTGTAGTAGCAACTGAGTTAAGCTTCTTTGTTTTGCAAATTTTATGCACAAGCTCTCTGTTTTCGCGTGAGTTTGTCTGAAACTGTGTCAAGTGTGGTGTTGGAGGGTGTCGGTGTGCTTGACTCGTTTCTAACGTGTTCGTTCTAATCATCCACGGAATAGACATCTGTTTATGGCGTGGTGGAAGGGATTTATAACTTGGGGGAGTCTCGGATTCTTGGAATATCGTTGGTTGGGGCCAGTTTTCGTAAGGAGACATTTTCTTTGTTGCTGTGGATTACAGTTGACGAGTTGAAATTCTTCAACCAAGAGGTCAAAGAGGAGTCATTATCGCGAGGCCAAGAACCATTAGCTAAGTCGGTACAGAAGCCTCGGTGGTTGATCTCCTGGTTAAATCCAATTCTCATGCAGCATACAGTTGGTAGTCGTGCACAACAATGAGTTGATGGAGTACAGAAGGTCGGGGAGATCGGCCTCCTATAGCGGAATAGAGACTTCTGATTCTGAGGGCTAGAAAGATGGCTGTCCAAAGGGTACCCTTCACGTGCCTGACTTGACCAATTTCTTGAGAAGTTGTGTGGCTTAGAGCCACACTCGTCTTTTAGGCACTCGAACAGCTCAGCCGACATGAGACTGGTTCCACGATCGGAGTGTGATGAGCTGACTGAAGCACCCAGTGACCGCGGAAGAGTGCATTTCGAGGAAACAAACGCGAACAGGAGGCGTGCATAATCATGAGTAATGGTCATTATATATCGATTACGTGACGCCGAAGGCAGCGAGGCTTTTAAGTCAATGCTCAGCCTTTCAAACGACTGTGTTGCTTTGACTAGATGTTTAGGGTTCGATGGTTAGATTCAAGGTGTAGTTTCCGCACAAACGTTAAGGTGTGCAACTATACTTTTAATTGTTGCAATGGAGTCGGGAAGGTTTATTTAGCTCGGACAAAGTGGACTCTTGGAATCACCCCGGGTTGACGGAGTGAATCACGTAGACTTTTCAATTTATTGTATCAAACGGAGAGCTATAGACGGCACGAGAGAGTGTATACGCCTCCGGATAACTGCACGCGGGAAGTTCAGGTAGTCATCGTTCAGTTTTGTCGTTTTTATTCTTGCTCAACGGTCCCTTGTCGTACATGAAGGCTATGGACCGTTGTTTTGTAGTAAGCTTGAAGTTAGTACCCAGGAGGTAGTGTCGCCACTTACGAATAGCTTTGATGATAGTAAGGTTTTTTTGTGCCATTGGTTTACTCCTCTCGCTGGTAGTACGTGAGAAAAATGCCACGAGACGACCGTTCTGACTCGACAAATTAGCTATGAAAATGTCCAATGCGTCTATTTCGATCCCCAGGGGTTGTTCTGGCTTACGGTTATAAATATAGCACTCTTGAGGTTGCCACAGGCGTGCTTGACACGTTTCGACAAGCGGATTGATCTTGTCGGAAAACAGCGGTATCCATTAGGTACAGTGCCAGAACATCCAAATGACGACACGCAGAGGTCTCATCTTTTGGAGGGGCATTTCACATGGTTTCATTCGCTTGGGATCAGCGTGACTTCGCACTGCGATGCGATTACGTAGCGGTTGTATTTTATCAACAGCTATCACGGTTTCGTCGGTCATCATCACCATCATCGTTCAGCGTTAAACAGCAAGGCAAGCCTCACTGACCGCTGCCGTTCCCCAGAGTTACACGTTTATATAAAAAGAGTGAATATCCAACGGGAACAGGGAGTGGACCTACACAGGCGGGAAAAGATAAGATGCTGCTGTAGCCAACACACGGAACACAGTCTAACTGTACAAACGCACGTGTTTTCAATCATTCTGATTCGATAGAAAATGACAACACGATCGCCACTGTTCACGGTTCACTGTCATATGCTTCAGTGTCCCCAGCCAGCACGTCGACAAGTCTTTCGGACCCCAACCACGAAGGCGTGAGACACCTACTTTACCTAACTTCGCTGTACATTTTCTCATCCCACGTTGTCACGTCATCTGTTGGCCTCCACATGGCTTCTTCCATTCCTTAGGAAGAACACAAAATAGGGCACGGTATGGTAGACGAGTGTTCGCCATACGCAACACGTGGCCCAACCAGCGTAGTCTACTAAGTTTCATACGCTGAGACAAGCTGTTCCCAGAAATGGCACCCAATACCAAATTCCTAACCTCAATATTACTCACTCGGTCACTCCATCCAATCCTAGCCATACTACGTAAACATCGGTGGTCGAAAACCTCCAACCGACGAACATCGTCCACACGCATACTCCACATCTCGCAACCGTACAGCAGAACTGAACGCACTGCGGCGCAGTACACGCGACCTTTCGACTTCAGTGAAGTATCAGGCGACGTTAAACGTAATACCATGTTTTGTAGCAGCATTGAGGAATTGCCTAGGATTTTGGTTGCGATCGGCCTTTGCCAAACCGCACACAGTGATCCTGTCGATGTAGGCAAAATATCCTTGAAATCTTCTACGCTTAGGATTTCGTCGACGATGCGCTAAAAGCAGGCAACGCCGTTAGTCACTCCGAAAGGTATGTGTCGGAACTGATGAAGACCCTTACAAACATAGAAAGCGGCATGTAGTTCCTCATGACCAGCAATGAAAATCCGATGGTAGGCACTGTTCAAATCCAGTGTTTTGCATATTGCCTGGTATAACATGGCGTCGACCATCTTGTCGATTCGTGGTAGCAGGTAAGCGCCCAGGTATGTAAATTGATTGATTGTTTGGCTTCACAACCATTCACTTCTTGAATGTTATACTGTTAGTCAACGGGACCTGTCTCTTCCCGGGGGAGTTGGGCGGTTCAACAATACCGTCTCTCATGAGGTACGAATGAAGCATTCATGTTAGAATTTCTGCGGGATCTAGTGGCAACGGACTTGCAGTAAGGTGATGAGTGGACAAACGACGGAGGGGACTGCATTTTGTTAACATCCAGACCGCGCAGTAAAAGCGTAACGTGTACGCCGCCAAATGGCATTTCCGCTTTCTCATATACTCCAATAAAGTTGTGTCCGAGCAAAATATCAGCTTACAGACTGTCCATGATTGAAGATTTGGCATTTTCATGGGGCACGTGTTGATGCAGTATTTGCTGATGGCACAAGACAGAAAAATGGATGCCATAGTTACTTCCAAGTCGCACGGCAGGTTGAGACCTAACTATCGGAACTCAATTTCTGAGTGCTTGCAGTTCTGCATCGTTTACGTGCAGGCGAGTAGTAACTCGGGACAAGATGTGACAACTGTCAAGACAAAGCACAGTAGCGGGTAGACGGCATATTTGACCGGCGAGAAGGTTGGTTTCGACTTGTGTATTCGCTTGAAATGACCTAACGATTGTCGGCCGTTTCAATTACTCCGATGACTACATGGAGGTGAACAAGCGTATATCTAAGGCTCGAGCAGTGTGCGCTTGTCTAGGGCACTTGTGGCGTCGGCCAGATCGTGTTTTGTGCTGCAGTGCACTCAGTTCTGTTGTCTGGTTGCGAAACATGGGGTTCGCGTGCTAATGATGTTCGTCGCTTAAAGGTTTTAATCATCGATGTCTATGTGGTATTCCTAGAATTGGATGGTGTGATCGTCTGAGCAATGTGCACGTTAGGAATCTAATACTGGGTTCTGGTTCAGGAAGTATTCTATCACGGGGTATGAGACTTAGTAAACTTCGTTAGTTGGGTCACATGTTGCCTATGGTAGACAGTTGCCTACCGTACCATGCCTTGTTTTTAGTTCCTCCCATGGATTGGAAGAAGCCACCTGGAGGTCAATCATTGACATAACAGTGTGGAATGAGAAAATTTTGGTAAACTCAAGTAAACTAGGTATCACGTCTCCCTTGTCGGGGTCCCAACGATCCGTCAGCCAACAGGCTGAAGACGTTGAAGGATATGGCAGTGAACCGTAAACAGCAGAGATCGTGTTGTTGTCTGTTTTATTGGAATGGTTAAGAAATGTGCTTTTGTACATTTAGACTGTATTCCATATGTCGGCTGCTGCGGCATGCTTTTCTTCTCCCACATGTTTATCTCCACTCCCTGTTCTCCTTGCATATTTACTCTTTTTATAGGAACATGTAACTCTGAGGGAAAGGCAGAGGTCAGTGGAACGTGCTTTGTTGTTTAACGCTGGACGATGATGACGATGATGTGTCTGAAATTAAAAGAGGACCTTCAAGGAGTGTGATAGACTATCGCAACTCTTGAGTTGTTCAGGGATTAGGTTTTATCACATTACTGTTACGCTTTATGCCATATTCGTTGGAACATCTGTACATTACTTGATACTCCTATTTCACAGAATTTCTTGGGAACATGGAGGATACTTCGTATCCTTTTCTGAACGCACTGGGCTGCGTGAGCAACCCCGTTGCTGAAATCGAGGATCTCCAGTCCATCTTGGACGTCCACTTTTTCGGAAAAGCACTGTGGGAAAAGTGCGACTCTAAAGCAATTGAATATGCGGATCAGTTGCAGAAAAGAATCACGCAAGATGATGAACGAATTGACTCCCTACTTTCGCGGCTAACAGAAATAAAAAAAGAAACAGAGAAGCTAAGTAATTCTCTAAAAAAACTACAGTCCCTCAGAGTGAGTTCGTTTTTTGTCTATCGAACCTCGTGGTAATGGTTTTACTATTGCCCTTGAGGGTAGACCAGCAGTCTGGCCTATCAGTTATCTTGTGACGCGTGTATTTTGACTCGGTATCAACAGCGGACGAGCAGGTTAACGTAGGTATCTATTTACGAAGGAAATCTGGTAAAGGTGACAGTATTTTGCTGTCTGCTTGTTGGACTAATCTGCGCGCGAAACTGAGGCACAAGATGTCATGGCACGATAGTGCCACCACGGTTGGCGCTGTTAAATAGGACCACAATTTGGACTAGGTGTCGGTGCGTCTCACGCAACTAGAAGCTATGCGTAGCTTCTAGGTGCACAGTACCACGAAGCCCGCTACCTAGCAGGACACTAACATACAGTGGTCTTGCAGACAATAGTATGGGCTTGCGCCTTCGATGCCCGTATTCGCACTACGGGATGGGACTGACTGGGAGTCCCCTTCACTGGAAATTCACACGGAATCTGAGGGTTGAATTAGAACGGCTAGCTCACCCACTAACGAGAGCTAAAACGCCATGGTTTTGGAGCTTTCTCCTGGACCCCAACCGGTAGTCTTACTGGACCTTCACAAGCCAGTCTGCTTGTTAAGTTCATCATACAATTTTGTTATATCTTAAGCTGGCCACTGATAGTCGGGAGAAACGACCCGTATGGTTTATATGCTTCTGCAGAATTCCATAACTGAGATTAGGAATTTTATATATTTCCAATGTAAATTGAGGATATCTGCAAGAAATACACACAATACGGTCAAAACTAATGTTAAAATATTTCCACAATGGTTCCTAGTGTCTGTTCATCTTGGTTGTCTATCGCTCATCTTTACTCCTCTCTATCTATCCCACACCCATGTACACAGAAGGACAGACGCAAACAACTTTCAAAACTAGTTGACGACGACGTTTCGGAGAGCGATTTATTCTCTGCCGAGTTTCAGTCCTGCAATTTATCTCAACTTGTGGAAACTGTGCGTCAGTTTGAACGTCTGTTTGGTGTAGTCGCACAACGCACAACATCCGACACATTGGAACTGTTCTTTCATGGCTGTGCTTCACCGAGCAATCCGAAAGCGGTGTGTACTTGCCAGCTGCGTTATACGAAACTGCGTTGTTTTGAGGCAGTCAGCTGTAATCCGTTGGTGCCGGATTTCGAGCGTCTGGTGAATCACTTCAATTTGACCAAAGATATGCGCAGCTTCCTCATTGTGTTGCGTCATCGATTTCGACGTTATTTCGAATTGGCCAATGCGGTGTCCAAGCAGCTATCTAGTTAGATGACTGTTTCACAAACTTTGTCTGTTCTGGTAGCAGTATTCACATCCGAGTCAGCAGAGGCAACGTTATCCCTCGGGCATTTTTTGTTGGTATTTTGTACCCTGTTTATTTTCGTCTTTTCTTGAACTCATCAAAAACCAGCTTGATCCAGAGCGAAAAACATGTATCTGAGCTAGAGATTCCTCTGCAGATCGCCCGACTTGCTAAAGCAGTTTGCTCTTATTTGATGCCATCTTTCGCGTCGATCATTCATTGGATGCAGACTTTTCTTGGTGATTTCGAGAGTCCTTTAGAGATTCACGTTCCGTCGAGAGCGATCGCACAAGTTGTCTTCGTGTTTTTAAAGCTTTTCAAAATCCATATATTCAAATTTTGCTTCCTGCTTCGTTTTATTCCTAAAACGAATTCAGATTGTCATTGATGGAGCTTATTGACACAAACAGTGCAGCCGTAAAATAGTGTGCAATTAGAAATTCGAAAAGACGAAAATAGAGATACTTAACGTAAGTGTAGAGGTGAATGTCATGCGGTTACGTGAACGCGTTGCATGAACTCTCAATCTCTCTGCAGTGTTCCGTACCTAGCAATGTAGAATATAAGGGCCCGTTAATCCATTTGGCGTTGCGATTCGCCTAAAATGTGCACGACATTTGACCGTTTGAGAGCAGCCATCAGTAGCATCTTTCATTGTTATGCTGTGTGTTGAAGGGGTCATGTGACCAGTGAAACTGGATAATCCAGCTCTGTCATATTCGCATTCTCATCATCATCATCGTTCAGCGTTAAACAGCAAGGCAAGCCTCACTGACCGCTGCCGTTCCCCAGAGTTACACGTTTATATAAAAAGAGTGAATATC
>LUCM01006188.1:25351-46692 GCA_008360955.1 Fasciolopsis buskii
GGATTGACGGACGGGCACTGCCAGGGAGTCCAGCCGCTAAGCAGAAGAACGATTAGGGTTTTCAACCAAAGCCTTTGGTTCTGACAAGAATCTGACCGCAGGGCAGCAGGGAATAGCTAAGTGGGAGCCCATCTACTTGGATCAATTAGTCTTCCACTCGCCTTTCTGACTGAGCTGCTAACTTGGACCAACGCCCAACTTGGAGGACCAGGAGACTGCGTCGTCAGGCCTCTCTCTTTTCATTGACCTTCCAGGCATGATTGGATCTTCGGCTTAAGATAAGCCATCCTGTATAGCTCGTTGGATCATGGAGGCACGCAAGCCGTCACACCACGTCAAGGTGTAGTCTCGTTGTGACAGATTCGCATTCTAAACTGTTGCTTTTGTGTTTATCAGCAGGCGAGCTAGTGCGGTCACTACAAAAGTTGCGAGGTAATTTCGAAGCTTCCCTTCTCATGCCTGTGTGCAGCTTGCTTAGCCCAGTGAAGCACGGTAGTTCGCCCGATTGTTGTTCCCAGCTTCTCATCATGTGGCGTGGGTGCTCCGTTCATTTCGGCTTGCAATAAGATGCCCTGGTTTTGTTTGTCATCACGCTCCGCCGAATATTAATGAGAGAGAAGTCAGGGCATCATAAGAAAGAATGTCAATAAGGAGCTGAACTATTTTTACTTCAAAGACGCAGCATTAAGCCGCATCAGTGAAGGTCTCCAGCAATGACTTTCTTAGACCCAAGCTTGATAGTCTAACGCGACGTATTCGGGATAGTCCACCGACTAAAGTTTGGTTTCCTTTTCGCCACGTTACCCCCCCCCCCTCTCGATCCGTTTTTCGTTAATTACCTGTTTCAAGGAATAGCGTGTACCGATTTGCGGGCATGCGTAAAACGTTCTAACAGCTATAATCCATTCAAATTCAGTGTCTTTTCGATAGACCTGCCACTGAAGCCTTACCACCGCGTTCTAGCAAAGCCATGAAAATTTCGACATTCAAACTGTCAGTTGTGTGTGTGTCTTCAACGGCCATGTTGCTGATCTGTATAACAGGACTGATCCTACTGCTGCTGTGTAAACTCGACCTTTGGTCAGTAGGCGGGATGTCCGGCCTATGCCACAGGTGCCTCCAGTTGGTGAATGCCAGCCGAGTCTTCTATATGCGCGTAGACTCCTTATCCGATGGACGATCACCTTGCTCGATGTACCTGCGTAAGTAACAAAAGTCCCCAACTCATTTCATACGGTATCAAATTATTTTGGACATCTATGCTTAGGCCATGATGAAGGAGAAAGAAGATAGAAAAATCACTATATGCTATTTGCATCTCTTAATTTCACGTTCATTTACATCTGTGGTTTGCTGATGGGCGTTATACCTCCCGGTTCCGTCACATTGGGAATGCAACTTGACAAGGTTTAACGGCTTGCACTCCTCCATTATCCAACTAGCTATACAGGATGACTCATCCCAAGCGGAAGATTCAGTCGTTGCTGGAAGGTCAACGGGTAGAGGCCTGACAAAATGGTCTCCTGACCCTTAAGTTTGAAGGGAAAATGAGTAGAGGAATAATCTATCGAAGTAGATGGGTTTTCACTCAGTCACTTTCCGCTAACTTGCGGACAGGTTGTTGTTATAACCGAAGGCTTCGGTTGATAACCCTGATTTTTCTTTCGTTTATTGATTGTACTTTCTATAAATACTTGACCACAGAACTCAGTGGATAGTGGAAACAGTAAGTTCAACACCCAACCAGCCGTCGCGTTGAGTAGTCAGGACCGCGTTGCCCATTGCATTGAGCGGAGGAAATAGTGATAAGTTTGCTACCGGTCAGAGTTCCCTTTCTTTTATTCAATCTACGTCGCCCCTCCCTAGCCGTCTCACTTTGCCTGCTCTGGCTGCTCATAATGCACCCACTGATAGCATGACCGATACTTGCAACGGTGCATTGTCAAATAGTGTAGTAAGGGGTTTTCAGCCTGGTAGCTCACATTTTCTCAAATCTCGTCGAACTCCGAATTTGGGCTCCTTCAATATGCGCACTCTCATGCAGGTTGACCATAGGATGTTTAGTTCTGACAGTGAACTCACTTTCGATTGTCGTCTGCTACGTCCGTGGAACTTGAATCCAGGACCCGAGTAATGTAATTTAACTAACTACACCTAGTGTGCCGTCAAGATATTTCCTCAGGATACGAAACAGCTCAAGCTGTGGGTCAAAGCGATGTAGGAGTAGTTTTAAGTGAGAAGGCTGAAGGGGCCCTTTTAAACTTTATCCTGGTTAACAGTCGCGTGAGACTGCACATATCAGTCGGCGTCCGGAAGGAAAGGTGTGTTAAGCTCAATCTGTTTGTCACTTCGGCAGACGCTCTAACAAACTAGCACAGACGCGCAGGAAGACAAATTTTATGACAAACTCGTCACTGTTGCTCACAAGAGCAAATGCTTGCTAGTTTTAATGCACAAATTGGAAAACTTTATGCATCGGAAGGTTGCTTGGGTAGGCGCTGTGCCTTGCCTGTTTAGCGAACAGATAATTGGACAAGCTCCTCCAGTTTTATGCGGACAATCTGTTATTCTTGTTCATCACGGACTTCCGACACGGTTCGCGTGGCACAATTAAATGGCGCTCTAAATCGGCAGATAGAGTCAGATCGACCCATGACGCAGTAAGCTACGTTGGCGCGGTTCTGTCTAGAATTGTATATCATACTGGTCCATGGGCGTAGAATTGAACCATGTGCTAGTTCTAATGCGATTTTGCAGCAGATCAATGGTTATGGATGTAGACCATAAGCTCGGTGGGCCGTCGAACGTCTGTCTGATTCAGCTGTTTGCGGCAATTATGAACGGAAACCGTCAGACGAGTTAGCAGCTCCGTCGGGTAGCAATGCAAATGGGCGTTAGGATCAAATCAAGCAGGCGATACACTTCACACCAAGTTTCGCTTGTGATCTTAAATCCAGCATTCTTCAGAGACACTGGATTTCGCAAGAGTCACTGACTCCAATGGAAAAAAACATCAGCTTCCTAGCAGTAAGGAAGTGATTGAGATGCGTCGACGGCTGCAACATCGATTGACGATAAGCCTTAAGAATGACCGTGAAAACTGGTGGGTCAAGATCGCTGGAGAAATGAAAGTAGTGGCTGCTTCAGGTGACACTCAAAGACTGTTTAAGCTTATACGCGACACCGGTGGGCGGCGGACTTCAGTTAGTGAAATCGTGTGAGGCAGAAACAGAGAACCTATTCGTGAGACGGCAAAGACTCGAACGTTGGGCTGAACACTTCAAGAAGCAGTTTAGCTGGCCGCACACTAATGTAGTTAGTCCGATAACCGCAGCTGCCAATCCTTGGTAGGGGTCCGTTGAGCCCCGAACGGAGGTGGAGGTAGAGTCGAGCATTCGAATAATGAAGAGGGGAAAATTGGCCGATCCCGATGGACTTCCCCCAGTTCCTTTCACATTAGGTGGATAAGCCTTGACAAAAGCACTTGCCTCCTTGCTTCGTGATATTCGCAACGAGGAGTGTATCGTTATCATGGGATGTTACTAGCTGTACCCATCTTCAATAGGGGCACAGACAATGACTGTGGGAATCATCGTGGCCTTGGTTTAATTCTGACAGCTATTAAGGTGTCAGCTTCGATAATGCTGCGCCGTCTGACACCAGTTCATGAGAGCAACATCTACGAACAGCAGGGCGAATTTCGTCCAGGTCGAGGTTGCATCGACCTGATTTTTTACTCTTCGGCAGTTGCCTGAGGCGCGCCACGAACACTCTCACTCTATGATCGCAGTGTTTCTTGACTTGAAAGGCGCGTTCGACTCAGCGGACCGGACACCCTAATCAGTGCTCTCCGTCGGAAGGGTATGTCAGCGTAGTTCGTGAACCCGTTGTGAGCATTGTACTTGCATACCTGTGGTTGCCTGAGGGTACAAGGTGAACTATCGAGTTTAGTCGGCACTGCTAGCGTGTCCGACAAGGGTGTGTCATCTCTTCCTTCTTATTCAACTTCATCATGAACGAAGTAGTGTGGAATGCCTTTGGAGGTCTGCAGAGTGCATGGGTCGAACTGGTAAATGGTGAGGTACTGTGGCCCAAATTACACACGGCGTCGTGTGCCTGTTCGAACCTGCGGACTATGCGCAGCACCAATCAGACTCCCGAGGGGTGCAGCTTGGTTCTGCATGTGCTCTGTACTTTTACAGTGTAAGGTGCTGTTACAACACTGGACAACAGTAGTCCCGAACTTGATGCTGGATGGAGAGGGACTAATGATTGTGGACAGTTTCACTTACCTTGGCAGCTACGTGAAAAAAGATGGTTGCACGATAGGAGAGGTGAGCATGCGTGTATTCAAGGATCGAGCGGCGTACGCTGGACTGAAGCGTCCGTGCCTTCGGCCTGATATTTCAGTGAGTTTTAAAGGTTATTCGTGTTGTGCTGCAAGTGCGTCCAGTTCTGCTGTGGCGATGGGAGACGTGGAGCCCGCACGTTGATGACTTTCGTCGTTTGGCTCTCGACCACCGGTGTCTGCGTAGTATCGCTAGGATTAGATGGAGTGACCGAGTGAGCGATGTGGAGGTGGGGCATCTAGTATTTCGCGCAAGTTCTGAAAACCTTATCTCAGCGTGTGAAGCTTAGTGGCCTATGCTGGTTGGATCATCTGTTGCGTATGGCGAACACTCGTTTACCATGCCCTGCCCCGATTTCTTCCTTTCACAGAGGATATTAGGCCATGTGGAAGTCAGCAGATGACGTGACAGCGTAGAATGAAAAAAGGTACAGCAAACTTAGGCAAAATAGTTGTTTCACGTCTTCGTGGTTGGGGTCCGAAAGACCCATCAACTAGCTGGCTGGCGATCTTGAAGTATGCGGCAGGGAACCGTGAACAGTGGAGATCGTGTTATCACTTATCACTTTCTGTGGAATCAGAATGACTGAAAAAGTGCATCTGTGCATTTAGGCTGTATTTCATTTGTTTACTGCTGCCGCATTCTGTTCTCCGGGGTGCGTAGCTCCATTCTCTTTTCGCATTGCACATTCCATGTTTTTATAGGAACATGTAACTCTAGGGAAAAGGCAGCTGCTAATGCGCTTGCCTTGCTCTTTAGTGCTGAACGATGATGATAAGCGTTCACTTTACTTCTTTGTTCTCAATATCCGAAAGATCAACTGGATAAAGCAACAAGCGGCCGTAGGTATAGCTCTTGAAACTTCGAAAACAGATGTGTACTGTCTCCGAAATGAACATACGAGATACCAATTCCGCGATCACTTCGCAGCCCAGATACAGCCCAATTCTCTCTTCTCACTTTTTGCGTGTCCAGTGATGTCGTTTCAGGCCGGGGTTGGGACTGCTCTGAGCGCTGTAGCCCAGCGTCCATTGTTAAACCGTATTCCAGACAGTCTTTCGAATGCAGTTCGGTTGAACTGTTCTGTATGTCATTTGCAGTCGACTGAAGTGACGTTGCCTGCTCGTCGTATCTGTATGCACACCCACTGGTTGCATCTCCCTTGAGGCGAAAGACGATTCCTACCGGGACTTGTCCTTATTAGCCCGAGATGTGCACTCAGCAGACGGTGTGGTCGTTGCTAGTGATCGTATTGCCCAACTTGGCTACTTTGTGGCGACGGAGGGGCGCATTGGGTTCCCATTTTCTGTCCCCGCTAGTCGCATCGTAAACGGGGATCGTCTCATCCAGGTTCACTCTGATCATACACTACTTCTGGCAAACGCCAACTTTTGCCATAGAAAGCTCACCTGGCGCCCTCCTTCGCCTTCAAAGCATTGGATTCAGGTCGATCACACTGCCATCGTTTCCTGGTGGCGTGGATCAGTCGATTTTGGATTATTCTGGTCCACACCCAAGGACTTAAAATATGCTTTAGTCTGTGTGTACTTTTATTTGCGCTTAGTCTAGGGTCACATCAATACGAAAGCAACATGTCTTGGACAGCTGATTCTAGACGATAACCGCCGACGTCAGTTCCGATCGTTATCAGAACTAAATGTGCAGTATCCGAGTGAACAATTGGAACAGACCAAGGAATCCATATACACAGTGGCAACTGTCAAGTGGAACTCCATGCCAGGTAAACTTCTGAGATGGTGGATATCCTCCACTTCAGCTGCTGTTTCGGATGCTGGCAGATCCGTGCTTTCCCCATACAGTGAGGCGCACAAATCCGATATGTGCTACCTTCATTTCTATCCATGAACGGTGGTGAAGTCCTAACTTTAGAATTAACAAGACTCTTGACATCTGTCTGGGCATGATACCTAGGGATTGATGTGAATCGATGATCTTGCCGATTTACGATAAAAGGGATAGGTCCTCGTATGAAAGTCAAAGGTCAGTTAGTTTATGAAGTGTCGCACCGAAACTGTTCACCGTCGTTATTCCTTGCCGATTACTTAATGCCTGCGAGGCGTCCACGAGAGACTCAACGGATTGCCGACTCGGCCGAAGTTTTATTGATTGAAAATTCACATTGCGGTAAATCTTGGATCATGAACACGCGTGCCATAGACCCACCATGGGGTGAACGTGTGATCGTGTGTGGTCTGCGCCAGCCTACAATGATCAACAACCCTGGTAGAGAATCGTACGATAAAAAACTACCCCATGTTCCACGCTTTATTCAGGACGCTTGCCGAGAAAGTTTCCTTTCTAAGCACCGCGTTAAACTTTGTACCTCCAAACTGTTATACAGATGCACCATTATCGTAGTGTTGCATTTATGGTCTTTTGAACACAGAGCATTTGGTGAAGGTATATACTTGCTCTCCCGAAATATTACCACAAGTTACTTTGACCATCTGACACTTTCGGGTTTATATTTTGTCGCTGCTATATATTGCGCGCATTGTCTGGCCGATATACGCCAAATTTTGAGGTATCATTAGGTTCATTTAATCGGTAAAAGTCAAAAATGTTAACCAGCTGTCCTCCTGTGAGAGAAGTCTTCAAAGACTGAACACAAAAATCAATATCTCGGTGGTCCATTGGCAATTTCGTTAACGAAAAATTTAGTGTGGACCCCACGGAAGTTAATAAGGTAGCATCGCGCTTCGCTCACCGCAGTAAGAACTATCGTGGAACTTAGAAACTGGTCCGACACATTAGCAGACTCAAGGAAAGCGTCACAAAAACTGACCGTTATACATTCAGCAATAGTCTTCACCTAAAACCAGCAATTGTTACATCCGTGTATGATTGTTATAGGAAGTGATCATTTTAGCGTCTTTGGTGTCGCAGATTTCAGTTCTGCTATTATTTTTCCGTGAGAACCTATAATTTTCGAGATACTTTGAGAATGACTGTTTTTCAGGTATTGGGCGGTTGAAAATTTTTGTGGCCGCAAAACGATTTACGAAATCGAGCTCTCTGATTGGTTGTTTCCCCTATTAACGAAGATCACTCCGCCAAGCTATATAAACGATAGAACTCAATTGTTTTGGTGGGTCACCAATTAATGTGCTGTTATGTTCCTGTTGGTCTTTCCTCTCGCTGGCGGATTGGACCAGGCGTTCGAATTCCGCGCTCTGTTTCTGCGTGACTATCCATTCAAAGGATATCCGGTCCGTTCCATTCCGTTGTGCGACTACATAAATTGAAGGCCCAAGCTCTTATCATTGTCTCCAGCATCTGTGTATTAATGTCCTGCTAGACTGCAGGCTTTGTGGCATTTTGCACCTACGGGATACGCACTCCTTATTGTGTGAGACTCACCGGCACCTAGTGAAAATTGTGATCCCGTGCGACGGCACCCGATCGTGTGTCATTGTGCTCTTGTGCTTCGGTGTTGTGTGGTGATTAGTCTAACTGTATATCACTAGACTGGTTCACCCTTAGGATGATATATATAAATATCCATGTATAGAAAACGTTTCACGAAAGCATCCCAGTCGTTCGGCGGTTTAGTGCAAATTACAATTGAAGTGTTACAGTTTGTAAATGTATTAGCAGAGGAGTATCGCCCACTGATTCCTAATAAGCGACGAAATTGGTTTTGTGCTTCCGGGAGTCTTTTTCTATTCGTATGCATACCACTAACTAAAAAAATACCATCTTATGCTATGAGTTGGTGGCTCCTAACCTACGTAGAACAGCCATCGATCACTTGTGATCCCAAAAATCGATAGCTGGCTCATTCGCACTCGTATCATGCAAACAAAATTCTCGTGGAGAAATACATACATGTATAGTGCACAGGCGTTTTGCACGGACAGTGTGGCAAGGGAACCGTGGCCTAGTACGAAAACTGCACAAGAAACAAGCTGAAAATCACGTTTCCCATAACCTTTGCCACAGATTTGACATTTTTCGGGATAGTTTCATTTACGGAAGGCTAAGCAGCACTCTCAAAATTTCATACAGTTCTGATTTCGGTCTCCCGCCACCGATCGTCAGCTGTTTCTCAGGTTGTTCTTGTTCCAGATTACTAGACAAAGAAATCCCACTAAGGTTCAACCAGCGGGCGATATTTTAGACCTTTTCCTTATGACATCCCTTTTCCACGGATCTCGTTGGGGCAGAAAGGTGAAATGACGTGAACAGAAAGTGGCCTAAAAGCTTTCGTTGAGAAATAGAAACAGTGTATCTAAACCAAATTCTGCCAATCCAAAATTGTTCGCCTTTAAACTCCGCTGCAACCAGGGTGATACCTCCACTGTGTGCCTCCAATTTCTATTAGAGATCGGTGAGCGAAAACAGTCAATGAGACAGATCTTCTTATCAAAATGACCAGGAGTCACAACCAATGTCTAACAACGAGAAAAAGGGGGTCTTGCATATTCTGCCCTGAGGGACACCGTAAAATCTATCTTGCATGTGACATTTGGCAAACTGAATTTATAATCTTCATGAAATATCCCACGATAATTCAGTCATACAGTCATAAGCTAACACACGGGTATTGTATGGATCGCAACTTGGGCTCATTCCTAGATAGAAACATGAACGGATTCGATATGCACCAATGCTCTTGTTACTTGAGTCTGCCAGTGACTGATGCTAGTATTTTACGAGCGAGAGATATGGTTTGACTGCTTTATACGATCAGCAACACATGCGAAGACCTGTACAAAATTGTAAGCCTTCCTTGTTCGCACTCATGCATTCTACCAATTCCGATTTTCAAGTCGTGCTCTGAAACCTTTGTCTTATCCAATTACTTGAAGGAAGGGAATTTCCGTTACACTTCGGTCATGGCCACGGCATCGCACAGTCGTTGATTTCTCGAGTGGGACAAATAGGAGAAGACATCTCGTACTTCTCGACTCCTCAACAGGCTCCTGTCATGTAAAGAATGGGTAAGTATAGACACACCCGCCCGTAGTCCTCGTAAACCTTGACCCTGGTGGGCACCTACACCAGCTCGCGTCAACCGTCCGATGGTCACAGCGAGACTACACCTTGACTTGGTGTGACGGCTTGCTTTCCTACATGACCCAACGAGCTATAAATTTCGGCCTATCTCAAGTCAATGCCTGAAAGGCCTGGCGAGGTACTCTCCTAGTCCTCCAGGTTAGGGTTTGAGCTCGTAACTTAGTCGGGAAAATAAGTAGAAGAATATTTGGTCAAAGTAGATGGGTTTCCATTCAATCTCCCCGCTGTCTTCTTGGCACGTTCTTATTGTATCAAATCGTTTTTCTCAGTATCTGGAGTTCCTGACAGTATCAATCCACTATTTCTCACGTATCGTATGCCTACCGATAATTCTACACTGCATTGGTCGTGGTACAGGATAATCGGGACCGCGCTGACCATTGCATCGAGCAGAGTGGGTAATGATAAGTATGGTTCCCTGTCTCTTGTTCCCAGCCGTCGCCCTTTGCTCCTTCTACCCAGCTGTAATACTCCTCACTAACGTTCCCGATACTCTCAAGGGTTCATTGTCAAATAGTGTAGTAGGCGGTTTCCAAACTGCTAGCTCACCGTCTGTCAAGCCTCGTCAGCCTTTGAATATCGACCCCTTCAACGTGTCCATTCTCATGCATGCCGGCCAACGGGCATATTTAGCTGTGACAATGAACTTACTGGCGGTTGATGTCTTCTCTGTCAAGGAAGCACAAATTCAGGGTTCCAGTAGTGCAACCTTATGCACCTTACGACTTCAGGCGTCAGCTGGCGTTGGGAAGGGTCTTTTTTGGGCACAGTTTGTTTGTCGTCTCAGTATTACGCTCCGGCAGACGGTCGCTACTACGCTGAAAAACAAATTTTATGCCTAGTGCATTACTCTGGTGTTCGGAAGCAAATGTCCTCGCACTATAACGGTAGCACGGGATTTTAATGCACGATTTGGAAGGGTTAGCGCATCAGAAGCTTCTTTAGGTAGGCGTTGCTCCATGTCCGCTCAGCGTACGGATAATGCGGAGAAACCTATCTAATTTTATGCAGACAATCTGTTATTCCTGTCTGCGAAGAATTTCCAACACAGATCGCGTGGCACAGTAGAATAGCGTCCCAACTCCAGAGACAGTGAGCCAAATAGACCATATCGCAATAAGCGCCCGTTGGCGTGGTTCTGTCAAAAGTACTAGTCCCTGCATGTAGAATCGGACCATGCGCTAGTTTTAACACGATTATCACGTCGGGTCAGTGGCTATCGACAAAAGCACAAGCCCAGTTAGTCACGGAACGTTCGTCTGGTTCGGTTGTTCTTACTAGTTAAAAACTGGCACTATCGGAGGAATTTAGAACTCCGATAGGCAGTGGTGTAGATAAGCAGTGGGATCAAATCAAGCGGACAATGCATTTGAAAAACAGGTGTCGTTTGCTGTACTGGATCCGATGCCCAGGGCAGAAAAAAGTCCGGTGATGACAAAACTTAAGAAGGATCATGAAAACTGATGGGTTAAGACAACCAGAGAAGTAGAAGTGACAGCGGCGGGTAACAGCCAAAGATTGCCAAGGCGTATGCGCAATACCAGCGGAGGGAAAATGTTGGTTAGAGAAATGGTATTTGGTAGGAATGGAGAACTTACTCTTGGTAAGCAGCAGGGGCTTGACCGCTCAGCTGAATACTTCAATGAGCAGTTAGAGTGGCCATACTGATGTAACAACTGCTAACCTTTGGGAGATGTCACTTGACCTCCCTCGCGGAAGTAGAAGCAGAGACAAACATATCACTATTGAGGGAAAATCAGCGACTTCGCTGCTGTTCTTTTCAAACTGGGTAGAGATGCTTGATACAAACACTTGCTTGCTCTGTGACACTTGGAACAAGGTGTGTATTCCGTTATTCTCAGTTGAGTTACTTGCTGCACCCTCCTTCAGCATGCGGTAGGGAAATGTACATCAAACTTAGATAATTAGGTGTCACTTCTCCGTTGCCGGGGTCCGAAATACCCGTCAACTAGCTGGCTAGAGATATTGAAGAATATGACAGTGAACCGTGACAATCATGTTGTCATTTTCTGTTGTATTAGAGTGATTGAGAATTGTGTTTGTACAGTTAGAATGTATTCCCTATGTTGACTGCTGCGGGATTCTTTTCTTTAACCACCAGTTTACGTCTACTATCTGTACACCTTGTATATTAATTCTTTCTATTCCTGGGTGTATCATGACAGAAAAGACAGCGGCCATTGGGGCCTGCCCCGTTGTTTAACGCTGAATGATAAGGATGATGACGTCCTTCCACCGAACCTCGGGAGTAACCCATCGGCTATTGTCGGTATCACGATTACAAGGGTCTGATTCTAAAAATGCCATAAGCCTTATTTTGACATGAGGGAAAACACTACTGTCGGTGAGCCAATGTGGTTGTACTCATCGACAAAGTCGCACATACTGTGCGACACCCTACGAACGCCAGGCTCTTTGTTGATACCGGAGCTAGTGTCTCTTGTTTGTCAGTAATTCCAAGCCACGAGCGTAAGACAGCTGCAGATCAACTTTGGATCACGGTGACAGTACCTGTGATTCTTCCTACTTGAACACGTCTCCACAGGTATAATGGGGACTGATTTTCCACAGCACTTTGAATTACTCATTGAATCACGTCAGCTGCATCTGATTGGCCCTTTGCTGAACATTAAACTTTTGGGTTCTAAAGCCCAAACAGGTGCATGTCGAGTCACCAGATACTTTTCAGCGGTTGTATACCAAATTTTCCCTGTGGGGTGAACAGCTCGAAGAGATAGACCAAGTGACTGATCGTTTGGGGCAACACAATCACTGACGGACCACAAGTGCTGAAACTCACCGACTGGCACCGGACGAATTAGCATTCGCCAAGAGTGTATTCGACGCTTTACTTGCTAATAGTATTGTTGGTCTTTCTCATAATCCTTGGGCCTTGCCGTTACACATGGTTTTGAAGAAGGATGGCTTTAGCTGGCGACCGTGTGACGACTACGGAGCCTCCAACGCGGTTACCCGCTGCCTGAAATACGCGACATCAATTTATAGCACGACTGTATTTTCTAAAACCGGTTTGGTAGCAGCATATCACTACTCCAAAAATGCTTTTACGACACTTTTCTGTCTGAGTTCCAACAGTTGCTAATCAGATGTTCCAAACTTTTATAGGTAGTATCACGCGAGAATTGGATTTTGCTTAAGTCTAGACAATTTATCAATCGCATCATCGGCCACCGTTGGGACGGCTGACTGATTATCGAATAGCAATCACTCCCGATAAGTATGAACTCTGCAGAAAAGCACTGAAATTTCTCGATCACAAGATCACTAGGGACGGGATAAAAACCCTGCAGGGATAAGGTACGTGGCATTCCTGATTTTTTCGTGCCACCTTCACTTAAGAAGCCGAAATGCATCCTTAGGTTTAGATAACTTTTATCGTCGCTTTATAACGTATTCGGATGAATCAAGACTTCGGACCGGCCTACTTTGTAATCAACGTAAGTCGGCGCTTACGGATATCTTACGGGTAGCGTTTTTGAAGACGAAACTGGCATTATTTCAGAGCACACCCGGACCCGCCTGTCGCACTTGGCATAATCATGACTGCTTCGGATTTTTCCATCGGAACGGCCCTGTGACAGTCAAGCCCCGAAAGTTGGTGACGTCTTACTGCCAGAGAAACGAAATACAGTGCGGCAGTATATAACGCCATTAGGCGTTTTTTGCTATGTCCTTATTTCATCCTTTACACCGACCGCAAGCCTCTAACGTATGCTCTGCATGCTTGGTCTGATCGTTAATCCCCACGGGAAGTCAGATAATTAGACCACTACTTAGTCTCTGACTAAGTAATGGTCAAATTAAATGTAATATCGGTCGTCTCAAAGTTGCATGTGTTAGTGATAGCGTATTGCCTAATAATATGAAATCTAATGCTAACCTTGCGCAGTTTCCGAACGACACTTGTCTTGCCATTTTGCAACCGTCTCTGACAGCTACGGTCTCGAATGAGGCTATCGTTCTGCGTTCAAACCACTAACCAACTAATCCTACTACGACCTCGAATGAGGTCGTAGTCAGCACAGCCCCATTACGAATTCTTCTGTGAATGAGGCCCCCATTTCACGTTCCAGCCGAAGGCCAGAGCATTTTCCCGACTAGATTAAACGCGATTTCTTAGATATACGCAGCAATAATCGTGCTTATACCCACGACAGGGATGATATTCGTTTTATATCATTACTCAGACTCGTCGCACCTGCCATACCGATTCTCGTCTCTCTTTCCGCCTCCATGATGTTCGATCCGTTGGTTCGGTCTTTGGTCCCACAAAACCCCCAAGGATTTTGGCTCTGCCTATCGCTTCCTGGTTCTTTCTGATGGCCTATGGCGTTTCTTGTATGAATGTCGCAATTAAGCTTCTGGGATTTCTAGACCTTCGTCACTCCTTGACGTCTGGATCGTATCGAATGGTGCTTTTTGCAACAATTTGTGGTTCAGCGGCACACTACCCAGGCCTCAGGCCAGTGTTTTGTTCATTTTGTCCGCGTCAGTTAGTATGTGCCTATGTGACCCGAGCACAACGACGATACACGAAAGGTAAATGAACTATGATGATGTATGCGCGTGCGTAGTTGAACCATAAATCTCAGTCCATTATCCTCCATTCGCATTTTATTTAGTAGTAAACACATATCCCCGTTTAAATCGAGTGAATCACCGTGTGGGTTTGTTAGTGTCTGACCGCAATGAAGCAGCACTCATGCAACAGCATCCTGTTCTCAACACAGCCGCGAGGTCGTGTTTGGTCTGGTCTGGTTGAGTTAGTGACGTAGACCTATTATCGCTGGAGCAACTGACTGCGTGTCGGCGTTCGAAAGAGCTGAATCGGTCTCAGGCCATTTCAATACTAATCTAATGAACCCCATCAAGTTTTAACTGCCAACAACACCGTCACCGGTAAAACTGAGCTCACGGTTTTTTTACCTGTCTTCGTTAACAGCAATGTGACTGCAAGCTCAGGTGGCATGTATGCGTTCATTCTAACCGAACCGAGTTTCCAGTAAATGGATCTTATTCACATTTTCACCCAAATATTTTCGGGTTTTCTAGCAGAGTCTCTTATAGTGACATGGATTATTCGAATAAAGCAGACTATTTTAGGACATTACCTCTGCGATCCTCTCCGACGTTCGATTTCGACTCTGCAATGTGTTCGGTGGTTTATTTTATCGGTTCCGCTCGTCCAGGTACTTCCAAGTTTTAATTTCGATTGATTTATACTGGACGGCATTCCTGTTGTGGCTCATCCTTCGATGCAATCATATCGGCGGTATTTCGGCACCACATTTACGATACAATTTTCGTAACTGCTCGTTGGCACGTGTCACTTCTCTTCTCTCAGCTGAGAGGATTCTGTCAATCTCGCACTCGGAATCCCACAAGAACGTTTGGGAGGACACATACCTATCGTCCCTAATAGATGTTTTCCGTCGCCAACTAAATCGCAAATAGTCGCGCTCTATTGCACCTGCGTAAGCACATAAAAATAGTTCTTTTATCTTGTTTTCTTCTCTACACCGGCTTATTACAACCAACCTCCTGCTGTTCCACCAAAGGAGAATCCTAACTTCTGGTTTTTCAGCGAACTCTAACTAGCCCTACGCGCAGTGGTATGTTGACTATTTAAAGTTTTCGCAATTTCACACCTATTGTTTATTCTTTCTCTTTGTTTACAGGATCAATGGCGACTTATGGCAGCAGCCAGGTTCACCCCGTCAATAAAAGTAAAGTGTCAGATCCTCAGAAAAACGAATGGAGACCGGAAACCCAAATGTGGTTGATCAAGCCGAAAGTAGCCTGTAAAGAGTTGACAAACTGATGTGTGGCACTGAATATCTTGGGACAATTCAGCTGCCCGAGAGAATAAAACAATCACAAACAAAGCCAGTAATCAATGCTACCAGCTTCCACTTCCGTGGAGTGGAGTTCAAATATCGGACATGATTACAGAAGCAAAGGAAATCGTGCCTCGCATTGCTCCTCGTTATTTGCATGAATTCGTTTCACAATAGGTTGGAAACAGTGGATGCTCTGCTGCAATGAGGGGGGGGGAGTATTTTTCAATGAAAACTAAGGGCAAGCTGCGTAGTGGAAGACAAATGATTCGCACTAGAGAAGGTTCAATGGGAGGGTAGACTGTTCCAATGTTAGTCTGAGCGCAATACTTCAATCTCTGATAAAATAGAATCATATGAGGTTGCGTATTTTGAGAAGTCAACACGGATTTACCAGAGCAAAAAAATCAACCAGCAGTAGAATTTTAACTACCCTGAAAGCAATTTCCATTAGCTGTGCCTCCATCCGACGCACCCACTGCCGGTGGGTGCTCCTTAGCATTAACGTTAGATATTATATGAGAAAAATCAGGATTTTCATCTTGAACCAACTGTAATCAATCGTTTATTATTATAAGACTGAAGCAATTAACGAAATTCTTGTAGCTTTGACCATCCCTGTTTATAGGGTCGCGAAATCCAGATAACTTTCCACATCGGTTAAAAAAAGTAAGTAAAACTGACAAACGCAGTAGGCGCACTTTCTGGAATGTACCCATCGTTCAAAAACCTCAGGACATGACATAGCGGGACAGCGACCGATACGCTGGTCATGACGTGAGCTACAACAGACACATGTTTCTTTGCTGACCACGCTGATATCGACGAAATTCACACGAAGCAACGTGACTGAGCTGAAAAATTTACACTCAAGCCAAGTAATTCTGGAGAGACTGTTTGTAAATATTAATAGTAACTAGAACTTTTATGCAGAAAGTATTGTTTCAGAATAAGACAATGGCACCACTTTGTGAAGGGTAACAAATGGGAGCTTTTTCAGACTTTAATCTTTAAAATCGTTGACAGAAACAATGATCGTTAATTTTCAGTTCCCCAAATTCATCAACTATTGTGCATCAGGAGCTGACAGATAATGAAATTAAAGGTGTATTCATGCTGCTAATGTGTACTGTGATCAAAACAGACAGACAAATTAACCGTATCGTCGCTTCGGTGTTATCACAGCATATGCAAGCGGGCGGACAGATTAGGAAAACAAGTTCTGTTGAGTACGATCGAAAGGAAGATAATGAAAAAACGATTAAAGAAGTCTGCAGCCTAGCGGAGAATGAGGAACATCAATCCAAAAGATAGACACATTTAAGTAACCAGCATATATGTAGATAGGAGATAGAGACAAGTGAATGACGAAGTAAACAACGGGAAACGAGAGATTGTATCTGAAAAATGAGCATAGGTATGTAATTGACTGTACATGGGCAGTTTAGTACAGCGCTGATTGTGAATGCATAATAACGAACTTGCACACGAACAATAATGAAGTAACTGGGCGAATGCGGGGATGGAAGGGAACAGGAACAGCATGGTCGTCAAAACCAGAACAGATGGAGTGAACAAGCAATGAATCAAACGTGCGACTAGCCTGAGGGTAAGGGCTTCTGGTAGTTTTATTACCACTAGGCCCTTACGCTTTCTAGGTAGGGTGAACTAGACGGGCCATTGGTATTTCGAGACGAGTCCTGTATCTCAGAGCATGAGTTCGGTGAGGTCAGGTTAAGTTTGTCCGAACTGATTGATGGATTGACGTTTGCAGTCCCCGTGTCCGCACTTGAGTCATCAAAGCTGCATATGATGTTCTCAGTCGTGCAATTCTCACTGAGAACCGGGTCGCAGGAAATCTTGTTTGACGATCGAGTAAGATCAGAAATTATCGGTTTAGAGACTGGCGGTTCTTTGATTTCTCTTACTTGTGAATTCGGTCGTTCTTCAGACGTGATCAGATTGGCAGGTAGTGCAGAAACGATCAACGAATCCGATGCGACTAGGGTTGAGCACGAGGCGAATAAAGAAGAGATAGGTTCAAGAGTACATCGCCTGACAGCATCGCTGGAATCGGTAATTTCGCAGCCATTACTTGGCAAAAACAATCTCGAATCGTTGAGTGCCGGCACAGGAACAGCAAAATCGGGCTGAGACGGTTCGTCCTCACTGGTGTGTTGCAATTCGTTGGGAACGGGCAAAATCAACTCCGCGTCGGGCAAATGGCCAAACGATGCTGGACAGGTTGAAACCTCAAAGGTTTCCGATACGTTTCCGGATAGGTACGGAAATATGTCAGTCAACGGCGACGTGGTGCACAGTAGTGGATCAACCATTCGGCAGTTCATATGTTCACCAGGCTGGAACGGGACAGAAGGTCGTACGAAGATACTGAGCGGAAACCAAGGGTAGCAGGTACGCTTAAAATCTTTGCAGAATCCTAGCCGAACGCTCCCGTCCAGGTTAACGAATGCATCACCCAAGCAAGCAACAACGACAAAGAGCAAAAGCGATAGAAAACTGGTGAGAAATCAACCACATCTAACTGTGGAGAAAAAGGAACTTCTGTTGACTTCTTGCATACAACAATTCAATGCAGCCGTTTGGAATGCAAACGGCCGCCGAGATGAAGAGATGACGGGAAGGGGAGGAACTGGGACTCGCCAAATTAACGCCGAAACGCCACGTTGTCAACCACCTGACCACTGCCGATCAACTTAGTCCAAGCTACACGACTGAATTGTTCGTAAGGCTTTTAAACTGTTGAGCAGCACCCAGCAGTGCGTAAAATAAATCAACCTGGCACAAAAATCAGACCACCACCTAAAGTATCATTCACTTTTTAGCGAGTAGCTCGCACGATAAGTATTGACGAACCCCGTGTGCCCAAACCCAACAGTGAAGTTCTCTATGTATCTTGCGGTAAACGAAACTACCATCATGTTCAAACAGAACCAGTTCAACCCTGTTGGGACTCACAAACAAAAGGCATCCACAAACAAACCCCGATGAGCTAAAGTTCTCATCCCAGATAGGACTGCAAATCAGGGCTCGACAGATATGCATTTTTCGGCCACTGTTAACGGAAACAAAAATAAAAACCGAAACCTCATTTTTACCATTAACGGGGTTGCGATAGCCAAATTTTGGTAGAATTTGCTGAATTACTAGCAAAATTTTCTAGACTTACTTCAGCATTTTCGAACTCAGACAGCCACCGGCACGATGTTCCAGTGAAAGCACATCTTACGGTTCGCGCGTCAAAAAGGAAACTGGGCCAGGCAAACACAAACAAACTCAAGGCTATTTTGAATACAGGACACCATTGCTTGAATATAGCCTAAATGCGGTCTCGCACCATCACATTTGCAAAGTGATTGGTTCGAATTAAGCCAAGACGTGAGTGTGATCGACAGAGGCCATCTACTAATTTGTACAAAGAGTGGTAAAAATAGGAGTGTCACAACTGAAAACCACTTGGCTCACACGGCTGACGAACGGCTTACCAATAATCTAGTAAATTTCGTTAAATTTTAACTACCGACAACATTACCAAGGGTAAAAACACCAATTTACTACCTTAAAATATGAAAATAGCGAATCTTGCAATACTGATTTTGCTAACAGTAAGCGAAAAGCACCATTGGTGATTCCCATCAAGATCAAAGCAGCAGTTCCGGAGTTTCTAACACTGAGCTGAGTACCGTTGTATGATAAATCAATCATTGAGAACCAAGTCTATCCGTAATTCTGCCAGACCACATGGATTTCCGCAGGTCATCCTCAAGGACGATGGCAGGAGTTAAGTATCGGAGCTAATGAAATTCCTGTGGTCGATCTGGAAGGCCCTGATTCAGAAAGGTGGTAGGTCGTCTTGTGGAAATCGCAGAGGAATTAGTTTGATTAATGTTGCATTCAAAACGACTGCACGCATCATTCTCCGCCCGCTATCTAGTGCTTGAAGATCGTGCGCGTGCGAATCGAGCCGGTCGGAGTTGAAATGATCACATCTTTATACGACAGGTGTCACAACACAAGCCTCGATACATATAATTTCTCAGAAGTGTAACTTGACGGTGGGGAGGGCAATTGACCGAAGTTTCAGCTACCGTGAGTAACCTTCCTCAGGACATTTTTCAATCATGATTCTGGACGGTAGTTCTAAGCTAACTAGTATTGCAAGGTGCTGTGGGGTTCAAATTCGTAAAAAAAACAACCTGTCTTTCTTGACCTGAGAGGGGCATTCGGGTCAAATGACTGTGCAATTCTGTAGCAGTTTCCTACTAAAGGGGGCCGAGAAACTCATCCAAGTATGCGACCAACCGAGGCTCAATCCGTGCCTATGGGGACCTTTAGCCCAAACTCACCAAGAAAAAGTGTTCATCAGCACTGTCCACTTGTGTTTTCCTTCTGGTGAGGGAATAATGGCATTGACATTTGCTCGGTCACAAAGCCATCTAGTTCAGAATAATCAGGCAAAATTGTGCATCTGAGTGAAAATATAAGTTGCAAGCAAATCTAGACTGTCCAACCGACAGAGAAGTTGCTTGAAATGCATTCCTAGACCGACTTGAAGCCAAGGTTCGTTTTTTTTCTGAGGGTGCTTTTGAGTAAGATGGATTACTTGTGTCGCTCGGGAAGTTACTGCGTGTCCGATCTCACGCTTAACGACTATCTCAGTTTTAGTTTACGGGAGACGCGTTCCACGAGCAAGAAGTACTGGCGGTACTCAATTCTATTATTTACGGTACTATCGTCCAGGAACGTTATGCTTTCACAGATTCTTGTCCAATATATGTATCCCCGATTGAACAGCACTTCGCCTAATTTGGTTAGAACATTTGCAGATTCAGATTTCCCTATTACATTATTTATACTCTGAAAGGAACAAACCTTGAGCGAAATCTCCATGAGTTTCCATTTTTTACTAAGTCTATTTCCTTCACTTCTTCAAAAAGTGATCTGGATAATTATTCGTTTGTAAAGTTTACCAACCACCACAAAGTAGCGAGTACAGTAAAATGCGGCATGATCTTCAACAATGTGGTTAGCATATTCGCGTCATCTATCACCTATCCTTTTTGGGGATTTCCCATCAATAACTACGGACTAACTTACTTCATTTGTGTAAGCCGCTTCGGGATGCCCATTCGCGATCACTTGTTTGTCATCACAGAACGCTTCAGGTGCTGGACCTACAAGCTGCAAAGTGGAGTCCTTATTTACCGCAGTACATTGAATTGCATCATCAGATGCTGTCACATCATTCGAATTAAGAAACTTCTCAACAGTCGTCGAGCCCATTGGTTCGACGTCTAAATCGGATGGATTTACATCCGACGATTGTTCGTTCTTTCCGGTAACGAATTTTTGCACAATCAGGTGAACATAGCGATCTTCTTCACAATCCTTACAGCCCCCGTTCACCGTGGTTGTGTTGAGGAAGAACTCCTTTGGCTGGGCTTGCAATTCGTTATTGAACTCAGTTGTCATCTGATCCGTGGAGCTCTTTGTCGCCTGGAATTGAGAAAACACAAAAGGAGCGGCATTGGACAAAAACGGATCGGTAAAACTCTATCGCAAACAGTCGTATTGCAATTAGTAAATCGAGTGAGGCTGCGCACAGTGAATGAGTTCACATGGTGGACTATAGGCTGATTTGCAATACAGTGTGTTCGAAAAATCTGGGCCCATTCTTAGACGCTTATTTCCCAGTTTAGCCTCAATTAGATAACGAACGAACTTCTTATACTGGTCAAAGTCAAAAAATAAAGCCATGGACATGAACTTCGAGAATTCAACAGGCAAGGATTCCAATGACAAAATTTTATACATATATTTACATATATAAACAGCCAGTATCACCTGGATGATTTAACAGCATTTATCCGGAAGCCTTGTGTCCTCGTTCCTAAGGTTGGTTCAGCTCAAATGACAAAGAATTATCAAATCATCACCATCATCATCATCGTTCAGCGTCAAACAGCAAGGCAAGCATCACTGACTGCTCCCTTTCCCCAAAGTTATGTTTCCATAAAAAGAGTGAATATCCAAGGGGAACAGGGAGTGGACC
>LUCM01006188.1:62198-74692 GCA_008360955.1 Fasciolopsis buskii
CTGCCGAAGTGGAAGACGATAATCTTCAGGAGAGTGGAAAAACGGAAGGAGAACGAAGTGTGGCGAAGAAGAGATAGCATGGCATGGATTGACACATTCAGCTGACCGCCATAAGCTGGTAACGGGTGATAGCCATAACAGCGCGTGTCACAGTAGAGTGCATTACGTTGCCTGAAGATAGGCTTATCGCGGCATACTTTGGTGTTCGTGAGCTCGTGTACATTCGTGCGCTTGCTGTCTCATCAAGTGCATTGAAAACCGCCCTTGGCTCTTTGCCGGGCTTGTTGGCTTCCTCTGTCGGATTTTTCTCTTTCTCGTTCTTCGAGGGTGTTTCGTCTCCACCGTTGATTTCTTTCGCTGTTCGATGTTCTTCGCCTGACGGTGCTTTCTGCTCAGCCCGTACATGCGTTCCTGCGCTGTTTGTGTTGTGATTATAAAGGTCCCCTACTTCGATTTGCTCTCTCACATCCTCATCCAACCTACCGCTATCCAGCCGCTACCTTTTTAATCTTTTGACGGCCGGCTTTCTGCTATTTCAAGGATTTTGTTTTTTCATTGTGCCTTTTCTTTCACATTTCCTTCGCTCTCTATTCTGACCTTATTCATTTCAATACTGTTCTCTGAGGTGATTTTCTTTCGCCACTGGCTCCGTCCATTCTCCTTCCTATTTTCTTCCTCCGTTTCGTGGTGTATTTTTCTCCTTCGGAGACAGGTGTTATGGGTGTCAAGGCCCATACGCTTAACGCATCGGATGATTGGATGCCATGCGAGGTGATCGGTGAGCATGATGGGATTCAGGCTTATCGGACAGTACATTCTTTCCGATATGAGCCGGCCGTCGGCTAAACCGCTCCCGGTCTTACTCCAGTGCCCGCTCTCTCGCGAGCGACCGCGATCATCGGTCCTGAGAAGAGACCGATACAGCGAATGAACCATGAAATTGCGTGAGCGTGAATTCCGTCGGCTGTGATGATCACCCTGAGGCATATTGGATCTCTCTCTCTGGTACTGACGGAGACCACTTAACACTGGCGCTCACCCTTGGACGCTTTCCCTCAATCTTCAGTGGTAACCGCTGAATGCAGATGTGACAGTTGGTCTAAACAGTTGTCTGTTAGGATGCCCCATCGTTTTAGCATACATCTTGGGAATATGAGGTCCTCTCCTGGCCGCCTGTACTCAAGAATATACATGTTCGAAGCGCGTAGTCTGCCGTGGTAGGCTATGTTCCTGAAGCCACGTGTCCGTTTTGTGGCCCTGTTTTGAACTTGATCAACCGTACTTTTGTCTCCCCTCACAGCTGGCGGAAACCCTTGGATGTTTACTTTCGGATAAAGCCTGGTTAGGCATGGAAATATCTTCCGCAAACTGTCGGAATTAAACCTCGTTCAGCCGGCGTGCGCTTCGAAGTTTTGCTGAGTTCTTTCGCCAACCTTTTCTTCGCTTTTCCTTCTCATCTGTTTATGGAAGACCCCGTGTTCTTCTCGGGTATATTCCATAAATTTTCCGCATTTTGATCTTACTCCGGTTTTAGTCCGTTTCCGAGAATTGTTTTTCCCATCTTACGCAGTTTTTCTACGCCCTGGACTAGAAATCCCTGTGAGATTTATTTTCGAAAGAGTATATGAATTACGCTTCCTATCAACATCACAAATAATCACGTGCCCGGTTAAGCTTGTTGATGTACTCCAGAAATAATCGAAAAATTGGAAGATTAAAAGAAAGACCGATCGACGCTGTTCTCCAGCCGACATCGCCATAATCAGTCATCACCAAGTTGGCTCCGCTGTCCCATCTTATAGAGCAATCTTCAACTCCCTCCTTGACGAGTGTACCTGATTCATAGGTTCTCTGTCGTCCGAATAACTTAGGCATGTCTAGAACTGCAAAGCAGCCGTGAAATATGATAGCACGTACCGCCAACATCTGGATAAGGTCAAACAATACATACTGAACTTGTGAAATGTTCCATTATCCCACTCATTGTGTGGGACTCAAAAATGATCCAGCATAAATCCTGCTCGCTGCTTTTGCAATTCGAAGACGGGAATGTTGCTTGTGAGTTCATCGGAAAGAAAGCTTTCACTGCTGCTAATATTCCATACAAATGCATTGTAATTGCGGCGAATAAAACTCCGCTGCATTGGGAGATAATGGTTTCCAAAACAGGAGCATTGCAACCCCTCCCCACCGTTGGTTTCCGTCCTCCTCCTACATCACTAAACATATTTTCAGGATCACCAGCCTGAAAATCCCCTGACATTTTAGGCAAACTTAGACAGGTCTCTGTTCACCCAAATCTCGGCCGCTACCTAAAACGTTGCATCGTGAACCATCCACGTCGGAATGCAAACCTAAACTGCAGTCCTCAGCATTCCCTCCTTCAAGCCTATGACAAAAATCTGCAAACGGCGAGGCTGGTATGCTCAAAGCACCCAGCCATCTTGCGCTTCCCACTAGCTCTAAAACCAGTCCTAGTGCTCCTCTCAATCCCAGCTCCCAGCCGAACCCAGTAAATCCCACAGTTGTCGTCAAAAATGATGTCAGTGATGCAAACTACGTCTAAGAGGCCAAAACGCGCACCCATCATTGGACAACTAAGAAAAGCTGGCCCAGTTTCCATTGCTACTTCACTAAATAAACTGACCACTCCTAGAACCTAAGACCTGTCAAGCTGTCGAAGGCAGACACGATCCCCTATTTGAACTAGTTTCCACCCTCCGCACCCTCCAAAAGCTGAATCATTTCGTGCACATGGAAAACCATTTGGCCCAACAGTTATCAGCCCGCCACCATTTAAGCCTAGCGTAATGAACCATTCCGCCTCTCCATATCAACCACGACCATCATCTCGGCCGGGGCCACCAAGCAAACGGTAGGATGAAATTTATTTCTAACTTGGCAACCGTGTAATTTATCGTTCAAACTCACCGGCCTCCCCGCTCACCGGTATCTTTCTTACGTCCAAGCAAGTCTACCACTTCCTTACCTTATGCCATTTCTGTCAAACGCTTTTTATCCCCGACCTGTCCCATCTTACCTGCATCCCCTGCATATGTTCCATCATATTCCCCCTATGTACCCTAACGTGGTTTGTCCAACATGGATTTAGCGGAAACTTTCTCTAAGGCTCAATGCAATGAGGGCGGATTACATTACCTCGGCCGAGAAATCACCTACCCACCAGATATCCTTGTTCGATGGATCATCCATCGTCCACTTCCAGTCACACTGCGCTGGGTCGATGCTCCCTGACTTATATGACGTAGTATCCTCCCAACTAACGAAGCCACTAATGAGTCACAAATATTACAAAAACTGATTATTTCCTCCAAGACTGTCAACCAAAGAGGAACCGAGCTTCACCCACCATGATATCTGCCGGTGGCAAGGGCCTGTCTTAAAAACGTTTGCTAACTTTATGAGCCACTCACTCTATGCTGGAGTAAATTGGAATCATCCGTCAGAACGCCTGTTCATGGCCCCCGTCTAGCATAATCCCACCGAAATTCCGGGACTATCACAAACTCTTGCCCATCGGCGAACCAACCCAAACATAAGGACCGTACCCCATTCCGCCAATATCGTTCACAAATACGCAACCGGAAGGTAACACTTTCCTCCCTCCTTCCTGAGCCACTGCAACCTCGTCATTCCTTCGCAACGCTATCCGATTCCGCCTCTCCACGATAGCTCCCTCTCAGAGCTTTCGGTCACCCCATGCCATTATGATGAAGAATGCCATCTGTCCTTCTCCTACTTCACCTCCACCTCCTACTGCATTTCCTTCAACGTTCAGCAAAACAATATTGTTATCATGTGCTTGCTTGCTTATTTCCATCACCCTCTACTTTTCACGCACAAACTTTGTGCTTGCAACCTCAAGGCTGACCCAGTCTCGGCGGAAACGTAGCCCTCTTTGCATCAGTTAGATGTGTTTCTATCATTGAAACTGTTTGCCGCGTCCCAAACCCTGAATATATTATTCCTCATTGAATCCTCGCTTGAAGAGTAAACTCCGAACAAAGTGTTCTCCCTTGAGATAGAAGGTTTTAGAGGCGCTAGAAACGACTGGTGCGGAGGCAATTGCCTTGTTTGCATAAGGCATGAATTACCATCCTCCTCCCCTAAGCAGTCCACACTTGAACCGATCCAAGGGTCTGTACAACTCGCTATCAAGGTTTGAACTCTTGTTATCTACTTGGCCGGGATTTATCGTCCTCCATCTTATGTCGAAATGAGACTCTCCTGCTTGAGGGTTCTACTTAACCCCCTCAACCCACTGCCATTAACGTCCACATTTATTGTTGCACGCTTCAATCGCAACAGACTATGTTGAGGCAACTACAGCACAGGAGAGTTTTGCTGAATCAATTTTGTTTCTTCAAATACCCCATAACCTAACTGAAGCTGGTTGACGTGACTTCTAATTGAACGCTCTGGCTCAATGAGCCGAAAATAGACAAGAATTGCAGCGTAGAGTCATGCGACTAACGAGCATCTGCAAGCAAGTCCTGTGGTGAAGTGATCTTCAAAGTGAGATCTCTAAAATAAGAGGCTATCAACATATTAGTGCGACTACTTGTCACTCACAAGCTAATGGTTGGGTAGAAAGATCTCGCGTTCTAAAAAACACTCTTTGAGTAAGAGCCAACGCGTTCTAGAGCAAATTCCTACGGTTAGCTCCTCCAGGTCTTTGGAGTTGATTAAAGAAATGCCAGCCACACAGTGCGCCAGTCTTCGGTTAAACGATTAGCCTCCTGGAAGGATGGTGACGTCGTCTGAATCCATGCGCTTCAGTCACGGTGGCTAGTCAAAGGGCCTCTTACAACACAAACCAATGGATTATGCAAGTACTTTGCGTGATCAGCAACATTCAGGGAAAGTCCCAGTCCTTAAGGTTACTTCCAGCGTTGTGCTTGAGCTTGTTGGCAGTGTTCCATCACAACTGTAACTAATGTATACAGGTCCGTTTTGTATGGAATAAACGCGGGCTTATAACTTGGTTTTAGCTTGTCGACTGACGCTACACGATCTACATAAATAGCCTCAAGCCTACCGCCTCACGATGGGGAGTGACTAACAAACTCCTGCCACATCACTAGCTTCACATTCTCAGTCCAAACCAACGGCGACTGGTGCCGTCTGCGGAGGCACGTGATGAAAAAATATACACAGACTTGCGCATCGCACCCGGAGTACAGCACATGCAAACAGCCGTAATGGCTGGAACGCAAAACATCCCGTCCGAATTGCCGCTTTTGTAACCATATTCCATGAAAATGCGGAATACTGCTTCCATTGCAAACGCTAATTTTGCTTAATAATAACTCACATCATTTTAACTGTAAATAAAACCAGCCTACAATACACATTGCAGTGTGATGTGCGACAGCAAGCAAAATGGTCAAATCCCAAGGACACGAACATGAATAAAACTAAGCTGTAGGACAAGTGTGAAGCGTGCATTGTGGTCTGCGCACCCTGGATATTTAAATTTTCAACCAAAGATCATACTGGAATTGAATTGCATGCACATCAAATTGTGGTGGGCAAGAACCAAGGCGTGTTCGCAGAGTTCATGTATGTCTGCAGGAAGCCAAATTGGGATTGAAAACCTGCACAACCGATAATTTGCCCCTAAGCGCTTCGATCAGGTCGCGCAACTTCGGCGGTCACCTGCTCAGGATAGCTTAAGTTTAAAACATCCCGGACGTCTAGATCTTATTTATTGTCCTACGCAAGCAGTTGGACAAAAATCAGTTATAGAAGTGAAAAGTGTAGCGACTAAAAGCCTTTAGTTTAATGCGCACATTAGTCCAAGAAGCATTCATCGTTCAGTCGCAGAGCAGGCAAAATTGTGATTGAGGTATCACTGCACTTTCTGTAACATCTGGACTTGTTGAAAATCCCTTCCCCTATTTCCGTTCGTTCCTCTCCCAATACCAAATTATTCCTGCCCGACTTGCCCGAAACAACGCCGGTTTTTGTCGCCGTCTATTTTCGGCTGGTTGTTTTACCCTTCGTAATGTATTCCCCGTACTTCTGACTGGTGATTATTTTGCGGTCATTTGATGCAGTCACGGGTCGCTGGACCTAGGTGTGACCTGTTTTGTGGTCCACATTGCATTAGACGCACACGTTCGTCGACCGTTTCCAGTCAGTTCGTTAACATTGATTTCTGGCCATCACGCACGTGCAAGAGCTTTTTTGGCCTGGTAGAGCCTGCTTCTTGGTTTCAAATAACCTGCCATCTTCCTGCGACAGAACCAGCCACCCCACATCGCCCACTATCCCGTGCCCAGTGAGCACTTTTGGGACCTACTGTTGGACCTCACACTCCTCGAAGTCAACACCTTCAAACAATTCACGCAATCAGCCTCTTCCAAACTCACCCCGTCCAACTTCCTTTCCGACTCTTTCATCCTTCAAAACTTTCACTAGTCCATCCCAGCATACACCCAATGACGGTTGTGTCACCCTCTTTTTACATACACCCTCTGTGAATCCGGTAATATCAAGGCGTCATCTTCCTGGGTCGCAACCAAGACCGGTAGACCTGAATGTAGTGAACCACCTTGCCCCCGTTCAACCATCTCACAGACGTGCTCATTTACATTTGCAAACTGTAGCACAGCGATCTAGGGGCGCTGACGGCAAACCCACGCAGGTGATCTCCGTCCCAGTGATGCCTTATCATGCCATTATCCTCAGCCACCTGGCACATACCTCATCCCAGAAGCGCATTCAAACAAGTCCTCGTTCTCCTGTCAAACAACAGATCGGCACCCAGCCTAAATGAGTTGAATCCAGCAGGAAACCCATGCCATTCACCTATCCAATAAACCCACAATCCCGCACATCACTAGCCATCCTGCCAATCCAGAAAGCCAGTCTACTTGTACCCCTCGACTGGCTGGCACACTCGGCATATTGACCTCAAGTAAGCCATCTCGGCATGCGTGTTGCTAATTCGAAGGGACCACAAAAGCACGGCGGTCAACTAACCGTCGTTCACAATCACGAAGTGATTAGTTCACTGTATTGATGCCTCCGCTCTCTATCCTTAACCCAGCAGCTAACTTCCAATGCGATGACATCGCTCTCGATATATAGAGCCTTCCACTTATCCACCTCACTTTGACCCACGTACTAGGCAAACTCTAAACACTTGCATTGTTCACTCGGACCCACAACCCACGATGAAACTCCTTTCTCAACCCACTCTTGTCCAGCGCTTACTTCAACTGCCCCACCTGTCAAACACCAATGCCCTCAGTTATAATAAGTAAACTGTATGCCGAAAACAAATTCACGTACCCGGTACCCGGCTTTTCTCCCGTTGCCAGTTACGCCCTGATAATGTCACCAGTCGACCGTCTAATACTGTCTCACCCGCGATAACATCAAATCTCCCATAGCAAAATCGTCTGAAATTCCAAGCATTGACTTTCAAGCTTCTATCACCTTGCGCTCCAGTCGGAAAACCCCTTAACATAGACGGCTCCTCGCCGGCCAGTATATTTAACTCTGCTATATTTACTCCCTCACCACAGTTATGCACTATCCTCACCCCTGATTATGTGGCCCCTGCAGAACCCACTTCTTGGATATCACACAGACTTAAATGCTCCTGGGAAATTTCTGTACTCTTCCAAAACACTCGCCCGCTAACTCATAAAATAAGAAGGCTAAGACTGCTGGCAGCTAAGAACCTCACAATATTGTTCTGATAACAGAAACGTGGTTAACCGATCACAGCTTCACATCTTTTTATTGGCGGGTTACAGTCACTATTAAACCAATATATCAAATCGTATAGAAGGTAGTTGCTCAGCCCATGTAAAGCAGCCACACCGTCCGCAATCTTCGAAATCCACTGCTTGATTCTATCCCTTGCATCCTTTGGCTTCGTATGCAACTGTCCGAGCTCTCAGTCCACGTGAGATTTATATACTGATCACGAAACTCGAACAATTCTGATATCCTTGTCTCACCCAAGCCTTCCTGCATCTTTCTGGTCTCCACTCCGCCCATATGATAATTTCGGGTGACCTCATTGCCCCCCAGCATTTTCTAGTTCTCGTCATTCGCGCCACCAACTCTACTGGACTTTGTTCTTGAAAAACACCCTGAAGGATGGACTCAGCAAGTGACCAAGTCCACATGGCTTCAACGTTTTAGACCTGGTTTTAAAGCAGAGCATTCCTAATGGTAAGGTCTTGGTGGTACAACCCTTCTTTGGCATTTAACATAAGATGGTTGCATGCGACTTCCCCCTCCGTGATAAACTCTGTTCACCCAAGTGTACCGACCATACTGTCTCTTCTTATACGTCAACTCTTTGGGACGATGTATCTGATGCCCTGCGAACCTTTCGCGGTCCATTTACTTTTTATACCCTCACCCCCAGAATGCGGAAGACGGCCTTTACGCAAAACGTCTTTTTGCCAACAATCGTTTAACCGCTTCGATCACTCAACATAAACCCAAAAAGCCTAGTGTATTTTTCAGCTCTAGATAAAACGTTGAAGGCCTAGACAATTTTCCCGTTCTTAATTCATGCTGATCGCTTGCAACAGGAATTTCTTATTGAATCTCATTTAGGTTCAAAAGGCATGAAATGTCAACTTTTGGACCGTCTCACCCCGTTCAGAATACTTCCCACATTTTCAAAGTTCGTTCACGGCCCAACATATTGGCCATTCCAAACTTAATCGAAGTCAACACCGTGCACTCATGGTCCAATGTAGATATCGTGGAAGTATCCAATAAGTTTTTCTACTATTGTCATTATTCACAACCCGTTACAGTCTGAAACCCATCTCATGCTGATTTTGGTTAGTTTATCTCCCGTTTCAACCGAAGTTACCGGTATCATTACAGTGATGGATTGTGTCAAGCCACCCCATAAGGCGAGGCTCGATGGTATCCAACCAGTCCTACTTCGCACCACTGGTTCTTTCTGGATATGCTCTCGACCTCCATGTCTCGCGCAACTTTCCGGTCACAGTGAAAGACACCTACTACTGCTCCACACCACAAAAAGGGTTCTTTGTTTGACCCGGAGAACGTTCGCCCAGTCAGCCACGCTCCAATTTTGGCGAGGCTTATGGAAAACGGTAAAGAACGAATGAAAAACTTCCTTACCATTCACAATCTCATCAACCCGCTCCAAAGCGGCTTCCTGAGGGGAGGATATTGACTCGTCCCTCTCAGTTTGACTTCTTGAACCCAGTAACCCAGAGTGCTGAATTTTACTGGTAGATGCTCCTAATCCTTTAGAACATGTTCCAGTTCCATTTCCAATTAGATTCTAGGACTATACGGCGAGATGCTTGATCGTCCAGATTCTTGCACGGAGAGCTCTTTGGATCTGACGATGCTTCGAAAACAGTAGGGTGGAAAACGCCCTTTAGTCTTTACAAGGGAGAAAACAATTGATGAGTTGCCTTCCTCTCCACCATCTACTCAACCCTGCTGTCCTCCCTGAACACAGCTAGCCGTGCATTGTCTGGTCTCCCCTTGAATTCATGCATTGACCCCACCTCGACCACTTCCTCCGGCAACTTATTCCAGCCATTCACCTCTCGTATGGCAAACGATTTGCTTCTCAACCCGGTAGCTACGTATACTAGCACAATCATTTTCCCGTTACTTTCAAGTGCATCGTTCCCCCTTATCTGGAATAGGCCTACACGGTGACCCCGAATCTCAGTCAGACCCTTAATGATATTGAAGGTCTGTATTAAGTCACCTCTCTCCCAACGTCTTTCCAGTGAGTAAAAGCCAAACGCGCGCAGCCTCTGCTCCTATCCCATGTGCCTCCAATGCCCAAACCACCGTGTAAAAACACGTCGAATCTGTTCCCCCATTTTACTATCTCTTAGCAAATATGGACACCATGCCTGGACACAGTACTCCAAGTGCGATCAGACGAATGCCTTGGACGGTGGCGGAAGAACGTTAGGCTTCCTAGATCCTAAGGTCCTCTCAATTTGGCGTAGGGCATCCCATGCCGTCTTGAATGCCTTTTGACATTGTAGACTAGGATTGAAGTCTGTACTCACGACTATTCCAAGGTTCCTTGCTTGCTGAGTCTGTTCCATCGCTATCTGGTGCCAAGGTGGACCCATATGGCGAGGAAATTCGCTTCTTCTCCCACGAGCCGCTGGCAATTTTTCCAAGTCCAACGGAAAATCATAGCTCATCGACCGCTGTAAACTTTCATCAGATCCCTCCGGATAGCCTCAATATTTGCTTTTCTTAATAGTTTGATGGCGTCGGTAAACATGAGATACGGATCTTCCAACCCATTAGCTATATCGCTGAAATACGCACGGAAGATCAGTGGCACAAGGACAGATTTTTCAGGCACCACGCTGTGTAGCAGTCCTCCGTCCGATTCACACCCCATGGCTCTCACCCTGAATGATCTGCCCTTCGAACATTGTGCCATCCAGTTATTCACCTTATCATCAACTCCAAAAGCCTTCACTTTTAATAAAAAATAGTAATAATAATAATAGGTCCATTTTCGACCTGCGAGAGGCATGCGCAAGGCAAGTTCAAACTTTTACACGGATGGTGCACAGGAAATGTAAATGATAGAAATCGAATGTGACGAATGGGTGGGAGCAACATTGAGTTATTGCAGAGGCTCATCGGAAAGTGAAATGAGATGCTGCAAAGCAATGGAGAAAGTAAAAGTATGTTAGTGAAAAGCAAAAAATAGAAAACTAATTTTTCAAGACCAAAACGAGTTTCCTGGGACTGTTTGCAAGCAGCGTACTACGAGTCATTTTGTGTTTAAGAACACTAAATGTGCTCATTGCTGGCGCACAACATGGACAGAGCTCAACGGCGGATGTCGAGATATGGCCGGAGTCCCCAAACGTCAGGGGCGTTGCGTAGTGGGCGGAAACGTTGAGCCGAAGAGATGACAAGTAATGGCAATGCGGTAATTGGATGGAAGTGGTGAAAACCAAGCAGAACGTCAAGCAAAATTGGTAGGACACGTAGTTGATAACAAATGGCCAAAATTGCTGAGGGCGGAGGAAGACTGTCAGGAATGTCTCAAACTATCTGGAGGAAATTTGTGAAGCTTTGGATATAGAACTTCCAAGAATAGTGACTGTTTGCATTTGGATAGTGGTAAGCTGTACCGGGAGGTGCGTCAGATGAGAGAAATTTTGTGGAACAATAGTCCTTAAATACACTAGCCAAGAATGTGTTCTATGCTCTCATTTTTGTTGTCGCAGCTTTTGATCTTAGTCAGCAGTGCGGGTAGGAAATTTGAGGGGCGCAAGCCGTTCCGGAGACAGCAGTAGTCGCGGTTTACCCAATCGCAAAAATGCGAGTTGAGATATCCAATGCGATAATCCAAGTGGTTTCGGTTGACCGGGCCAGAACTCGGGCACTAATTCCAGCTAACAGGTTCCTGGAAGGAATGACAGGGTAGCAGATTTGGAATCGCCATTACGAGGACAGAGGCGTTGGCAGCGCGTTTGCACGGGATGCGAGATTTGAAACGCGAAATAGAGAAGTAATCTGGCTTGGGTACCAGCTTGAGCTTATGGTGATTATTGGATCGCGGCTACAAAACTGCAAAATAGTGCATCTATTCCGTAAAATGTGGTGACTAGAACTGAGCTATGGTAGCAGTTTTATGGGTATTGGAAGGTTTGGGGCAATCAAGAACGCCCTATTCAGCATTGTCAACAGAGTAAAGAGGATAAGACGACAGGAGGGGCGAGGAGGACACAGATTAAAGGTGTTTAAAATCACGGGATGTGAAGACAGCACGGATCCGTTAAGGAAAACGTTGACGTTTTCGTCAGCCCACACTGGGAGAAGCTCGAGAGTTAGTTGCCGAAGCCACTGGTAAAGAGGGCACATCAATACAAGGGGGGCCAATGGGTGCATGAGCGGGGACGTGCGATAAAGTGCGGAAGTAAGAGGTGAAGCCGAATCCCAGATGTTGATCTCAGCAAAGATTCGGTCATGGACTAGAATTCTAACCCATGTTCGTAGGCCTCGTCTAGTCCAATGTTAGCTCGTGTCAGGTCAATTACTAAGTGGACATCCAGTAGCTTTGCCAGCTGGGCTTTGAAATTGGCTAAATTTGGGCACGACCGCAGGGACCTGGGGAGTTTGTTCCACAACTTAGAGTAAGCAACTTTGAAAAATTTTGCCCGGATCGATAGTCAAGTCAGGGGTATTCTTAACGAGTAATATCTACTACGAAGTGGATAAGAGGGACTACCAGCGTCCTGTGTGACGTTCGTAGTAGAGTGGACATTGTTAAGGCAAACATTAAGGAAAAGTGCAAGGTTTGATTTAACTCGACGAAACCACAATGGTTTAAGTCCATGCAGCTCGCATCTGGCTCTGTAGTTCAGGCTGAATGAAGGACTTAGGAGATTTCTAGTGAATGCACGCTGCACATTCTCGATTGCAATTCGATAGACTCTATGCAAATGCGTAAAGATAAT
>LUCM01006188.1:91249-219854 GCA_008360955.1 Fasciolopsis buskii
TTCTGTCCTGGCTCTCGTCTCACCTAACCCAAAGATCACAGGTGGTCTCCATTGACGGCATTACCTCCAATCCCGGACGTGTTGCTAGTGGCGTCATACAGGGTAGCATACTTGGTCCCCTGCCATTCCTTATGTACATTAATGATGAACTAGGCTCAATATCTCTCGGCGTCCTTTTCCTGTTTGCTGATGACATCAAAATAGTTTACCCTCTTAAATCAAACGAAGTTAGTACTGCGGTTAGAGACATTTGTGCCGATTTGTCTGCCTTAGACGACTGGTGTACCTCCTGGATAACGCGTTTCTCCGCCGATAACAGCTAAGTACTCACATATAGGTGTACACTGCCTAAAGGTTCAATTTTGTTAAGTGGATCTCCTATTTTATGTGAACCCACAATCCGTGATCTTGGTCTCAACTATTCGGCCTCTAAATTTCTCAGAGCATGTAGTTATTCAGTCGGCTAAAGCTATGAGAAATGTAAGTCTGATTTTTCGCACAATGAAACTATCCGACAGCATCCTACGCATTTAAAAAACACGTTCGACCACTTCTTGAATGTGACACTTTGATATATTCCAGCATGTCAAAGTCGGACAGGATCTCCGTTGAAAGTATTCAGAGACGCTCCACTAAGCAAGTGATTGGCTGGTCGACGTTTCTGAATTACAAGGAGCGCTGTCTAACCCTCAAACTTGAGCCACTTTGGCTACGGCGACTGAAAATTAACCTGGCTATTCTGCATAACCTGGTGAATAGGCGCTCCTTCTCCACCGACCCACCCATGTTCTCGCCTGCCAGCCCCTACCCTCTCCGTCATAGGTCCCTAACCATCCATACAGAAATCGCCAAATCCCCTTTAAGGTCGCATTTCTTTCTTGTTGTTTATGGCAAACTTTGGAACAAACTTCCCATTAGCATTCAGTGCATACAGAACCAATCCAGTTTTAAGGCTGTCCTAAATACTTACCTAAATGTTACCCTAGCCCTTCATTTGACCAACACCCCTATCTCGGAAGAGCGTGCCTTTGAGTCAGCCATCAATTTTTAAATACACAGCCCCTCCCCTGCTTTCCATAACACTCAATCTGAGGGCGCAAAAGAACCTAGTATACTAGTGCAATACGGACAACGCCGAAGATTAACCCTCGCTGATTGCTGAGTAAATGGAATAGTCGTAACCATTTTAAGGGGGGACTTACCCCTGGCCCACCACTGGACCCAAAGCTTTCAGACCACTGTAATCTGCATCTGCGAAGATGTCGCAAGATGGGTAGGAGCGCGTTTCAAATAAGGATCATAAAGCACAGGACTGACTGAGCCATATGCTCCACAGGGTGAAAGCAGCCGATGATTGCCGCACACGTCCCGTCAACGGAAACTACCCCATGCGCGTTTCATGACAGTTGTCTGGTCCCTTTAATCTTCGTAAGAAACTGACTGTGATCACTTTTCCATTTTTTGTTCACTCACCTTAACACCAACTAGAACAAATTCCAGACTGCCCCTCTCTCTGGCTCTTCTCCAGGCTCGCCAATGACCACAGATGCAACGCAAACTATCGCCGAAATCTCCACTCCATCCTTTGCGCTGGTTGCCTACCCCGTTAGGAAGGTGCTGTCCTGATCTGACGCTCCAGTACCTGGCCGCGCGACCCTGGAACAAGTCAAGCCACGCTAATGACCGCCCCGGGTGCCTCATATCAGGTGGACCATCACGAGTGTCCAAAATGTTACTATCGCTACTGAAATGCCGCACAACCCCCCAAACTCCAATACCCGTACCGCCACAGAATACCATAGTCTCCAATATCAAACAAGGACAACAAAGGTCATTCATGGCTAGTGTATTTAAGGATTGATTGTAAATCTAACATGTACCCGTTTACTTCCCGCCACACATCACAATCCGCTCCCGGCCGCATAAGTCCAGTGACCATTTTTGTAATTTCCGTTGTCTCTCTTTCCGCAATTTTCCATATATTTTCGCCCCGTAAATTGTCTGATGCAACCTTGAAGGTTTCCTGCTGTTTCATTTTAAGCAATGTCTGACTACTGAATGTTGTTGATTAACATTCTCCATCCAACTCATATGATATCCAGTGTGATTTCGACTGTTCTCCATCCCGCTACTACATACATATTGCTCTTCACCTTTGCCATTTTACCCTCCTGATTTTTGTTGAACCCGGCCACTTATTAACACCCACCATTTCTTCCCAGCCAAATTATACGCCGGCGATGCGCACCTTTGATGCCTTTAAACATGGATTGACTCGCAGTCCGCGACTCACAGTCAGCCCCAGAAGGTTTCGGCGATGGATTATCTAGCTCTGATTTGAAGCCCAAAAACTCGCCATTAGCCCAGTTTATTGCAGGTTATGTTCATGAGAGCACAGAAACTGCATCTTCACTACTAAATATTTATTTTACGATTTCGACTGCGCCATCTGTCTGTAAACTTGATCTTGGTTTGTGCATGACTCTTGAATTTTGAGAAATATACCCATCATTATCACAACTCCTTTCTAGCACACCGAACTAATCGGCACGAAGCTGGTTGCCTGCTTTACGTTAGGCATGTATTCTCCGTTTCCCTCCTCCGACAACCAGTGTTAGACATTTTGCCTGATACTTTGTGGCTCTCTTTCCGTATGCATAACTCTCTAGTGCACCTGAGATATGCTTACCAACCTCCAACATCAAACAACGTCAAGCCCCCCAACTCGTCTAGGCTTTCGAGTACGTTGCATCCATCCACGGGGAAGCGAAACTTGTACCTGGAGACTTTACCGCTCCCATGATCTGTTGGTCCACCAAGGCTAATCCCTCGCACTTCTTTAACTTCGTTAGTGAAACCCGCATAGGGGGATGGATGCAGCGTTTCGCAAAACCCACCAGAGGAAATAAAATCCCTGACTCCGTATTCACCCACGGTCTCCCTAATGTTGACACATCCAAGCTAGATAAATTTCCTGGTAGGGACCGCAGGATGGGCTTCTGCTTTCTTCATATTCGTCCCAAAACCCAACCACCAGCAACCACTACCCACTCCGTCAGCATCTCTTATGAATTAGCACAATGGGTTGGTTTGGCTGACGCACTGCGATCTTTGACTGGTCTGACTTTTTTCTTTCATCTGGCTCACAAGAGGCTGACGACATCTTACATGCAGACTTAAACTCGATTATCAAAACCTCACTCTCCACACAACTCAACCCCGGTCAATGCGAATAATCAGAATCTGCAAACATGAAAGATTTTTAAACTGCAAAATACCTACACGCAAACCTTAGACTTCCCCTTATTACTGAGGATAAATCAACTCCAATACGACCTGCTTGCTGCATCCGAGAGCCAACTTTGTAAGCAGGACAAACTGTGTTTCGGCAATAAAATCCCGGCCCGCTTATGGCCAGACTTCTGCGGTCCCGCAATATTAGACAAAAATCTAGTACCCCTATGCATATTATACACAACAGTCAGCAGTTCAGTGATCCGAAGGAAGTTGCCCAGACTTTTAACTCACTTCACCTCAACCCTCATTACCAACATCGCCACAAATATACCCATCCTCCCTAGGCTAACAGATCAAACACTCGTCCATCTTAAAACAAAAAATAGAGAAGACTCTCGCCGTCATCGAACCGTCTTATCGACCTGGCTCAGACGATGTTCCCCCTGCCCAATTCCACTCCGGTAAACCCAATATTGCACATACGTTGTTTACCCCGTTTACTACCGCCATGTCAATCGGGGTATTGCACATTCGGCGGAAAGTATCCGTAATTGTTCCTCTCCACAAAAATGGACCACTGTAAGACCTGCAAAACTACTGTCCAATAGACCAAACACGCATCCCGGCAAAACTTGTGAAGAGGATCGTCAAACCCAGATAATTGACATTCTCATGACCGACGACTTGACTGGTGAATCCCAGTATTGTTTTCTTGAGCGCGGATCTCGTGCCTTATGCTAATTCGCATTTTTATTCTGGTCAATGTAAATGTCGATAAGAAAAAGGCCATTATAATCTTCCTTGGTCAAGGAGTTTCATCGTGTGCCTCATGAACTATCGTTGCCATACTTCAAATCATGTGGCTTGGCAGATCCGCTGTACTCTTGATTGAACTCCCACCTCTCTGGCTGCTCTCAAGTAGTCAGTATCAACGCAACCTTATCCAAATCACAGCCAATCACTAGTGGCGTAATGCATGGTAATGTCCTCGGCCCCTTACTATTCCTGCTTTACGTGACCGACATCTCTCGAGTAATACGCCACGGCACACCTTTCTTATTCGCTGATGACAGTAAGACATCTCAATCTTTCGAGCAACCTTCCTTACCCCACACCAGGGTCAGTATCATGGAGAATTCAAGCTCATTAGACGAGTGATGTGAGCAATGGGGCATGAAGTTCTCTGTCAATAAAAGAGCCGTTCTTGCCTGCACATGCCACAATGCCCCAGGGAGACTCCAAATACAAACCACACAGTGTGTTAAAGATGTAGTCTTACAATACTCCTCCTCATTCGGCTTCCGCGAGCAAGTTATTCGCCAAACCGCAAATGCAATCTGGACTAACGGCCTCATTGTTGAGACAATTTGCACTCTAAAATGTAATCTGATGCTACGCAAATCACATTGTAAACCGCAACTGGAGTACTGCCGATAATTTTCTCGAACATGCTCAGAGTTGATCGTGTTGCAACGGGAAAAGTACAACGAGCAGTCGTAAAGAAACTTCTTGGTCCAAAGTCAAAACTTAATTACATGGAACGATGCGGCCTGCTGTACCTTGACCCCTTTGGTTAAGTCTTGTCAAACTTGATCTCATTTCTTTTCAAGCTCTTAAGGTCGCCAGCACACGGTTGCATACCCCACTGGATTTGCTAATGAGCGTTCTTAGTCCTTCAGAAACCGACTGTTTTCCCACTTTCCAAAGTGTCTTTTAGGCCATAGTTCTTCGCAACTTTTAATCTGCCATGTGGATTAGATTACCGGGCCATGTCCCGTCTTGTCAAAGTCTAACACAATTCAGGATTATATTGTCTTAATTTTTCAGCGTATCCTCATTTCTAAGCTCAATTAGGAAAAATATCAGTCTAGACCATGCTTTCGAAGGCCTAGACTTCTAGTTCAACTCAACTTAGGTACACAAAGCTGTGCCTCCTTATACCGTTTTCCTTCTAAGGACTATTGACACCAACGACTTGACCCGTATACCATCCGTCCTGCAGCTTCATTAAATAAAAGAATTAAATCAACAGAAATAGACTAAATAATGCCGCATTCCAACGTTTATTCCTATTCTCAACATGTGAACTTCCATGACCCTCCATTAACGGTCCTATTCTCTGCATTAGGTCATCACCGCAGAGCATGCTGACCATGACGACTATCACAAAATCAACAGTAGTACTACGGAGTAGTTACAAACTGTTTTGCAGCTGAATTACTTTGCATCATAATGGCAAAGTTATCCCAGTACTACCCTGGTCACTCTATCACACAAGTCTTTTATTATTAACCAGGACACCAGTTTGATGTAACACCAATAAACACTCCGACAGTTGGCTTAAGGCCAATTCAAATTAACCCTTTTTCCTGTCATAAATCCTAATTCTTACCTTGCTTTTTTACTTCTTTTTCCAATTTTTCATTCACGAAACCAGGATAATGTATCTGTTTCTCTACCGTTTATTAAGTACCATAACCCCAAGCTAGCACCCAAGTCAGCCTATTTCTCTCTTATGTTTTAGATCCCGCACCCAGGCTGTACGCGCTGCTATCAATCCCGCCCCTTAAGGGCAACTCCAAATCTTTTGGCTTCTTGCTGTTCCTAGGACGACGATAGTCAGATCTGGCGTTGCAGTAGTGGTCCGTTCAACCCAAAACAAGTGGTGATCCCCTTAGATACTCTTACTCAGGTGTATCTTCATCATTAGTCAAAAACAGTTATTACTGCCGGTGGAATGCCCAGTGTGCACATCAAAATTCCCCACACTTACTGCCATCCATGATCGAAAACTGCGACAAAAATGACAGCAAAGAGGACATCTTTGACTGGGGTGTTCAAAAACTTTACTTCTCATACAAATGTTTCCTCCCTTGCATCTCTCAGTCCAATTTGCCACCAGTCGCATAAGGATGAAATCGGCAGCACTGGGAGTTCCATTTTCACTCTCTGCAAAACATTTCATAAAACCTTGTTCTCCAGATGGTTCAGCAGGCTTGGTGATATTCCTTTGCCTTCTCCAGCAGTTTATCGGCCTTTTACTGCTGTTAATTGCGACTTCCTCATCCACCTTGCATAATGTTCTCCTTGTTTCTGACTGATTTCCATCCAATTATCATATCCCTACTGATCATTACCTCCTCAGCTTAGCTTTTCTGTTCATCACGTAACGCCTTTGACAGTTGCTCATCTGACCAAATTTTGTCATCCGCCATTGAGCTACTGTCAAGTGCTGCACTAGCGATACACACATTTAGTGCACATAATCATGAAATGATTTGCAGTTAGTTGCTCAAGAACAGCTCAAGAAAATACTGTATAATTTTGCAAAACAGATTGCACAGTTTTGAATTTTGTCTTGCATTCTTGTGCGCTGCGTATTGCTTGCAAATTCTGATTGCGCCTTCCGAATAACCTACCGTAGTGTATATACCCATATGCTTCCTGATTTCCGTTATTCACAATTCCTCCGCATCATCCATGCACAAATTTGATCTTGCCTGGCACATACCTCTCACAAATCGATAAATATACCGTATAGTTATTATTATCGGGTCAAAATCGTTCGTATTGCAAAGGGTAAATAATGGTAATGCGTTGTCCGATGATTTTGTAGAAGACATGTCAGTCGCTACACGACTTTTGCAATCAATTGGGCGGGGAAGACCGCATCGACTGACTGAATCACATACCGCGGATTCAGAAACCTTAGCGGGATTTATTTTTATCCGTTAGCAAGTAGCTCCATGAAATTTTTATTTGGCTTTAACATCGCAACTGGATCCAGATAAAAATTACTTTCTTTGTTTTTCTTTGAGTTCCCAGTTGCGTTTTTCATCCTCCAAACTAAACTTCACTCATTGTGATCCCCTAACGCTCTTTCAAGAAGGCCTGCAGGACCTCCCTGTGTGATGCTTCATGAAATAAAATTTTATTCTGGTCATATTATTGCCTCAATTACCGGAAGACCGGAAATTCCAACCCACTGCTATTTGTAACTAACTGAACAACAACATATTCCCTTTACCTATCGCAGTTCCGGAGGATCCAAGGATCTGCACAGATCTGTGGGACCAAACTGTATACAGTCTTCTTACTGCTAAGCCTGCATTTTTATTAAATGTTCAAGCATTTTCGTGGACGACTTTGCACAACCGAACGTGGCCACAGAGTTTGTACTGAAGCAAGAATGACGGAGTGACCTTGTGACCTAATTGATGGACTAATGTTTCCCCAGTGTGACCTCTCCTAAGTGTCACGAAAACAACGATAAGAACAGAAAACAAACGGCCGGCGATTATGAAGCGGATAATGACGCGGCGTTTGGACGTCAACGACGAGGCTTCGAATCTTTCAGGCACCGGTCAACTTCCCCATTAATCAGCTTCCTCTTGGCCGCGGCTTCCCTCCTGAAACGATATCCGCTGTTATTTCCTTAATAAAAGAAGTAAAAGGTAAAAGAAATCAGATGATATCTCAGGTGGAACTTTCAAAGTTTTTCGACGACTTAAGCAAAAAATACAAAGAAAGGGAACTCGGATCAGTTAGTTCCCGTCGGGTAAAATGAAAACTGGGAATGCTCAGAAGAAAACCATAGGAACTCACTACGGTGGAGTAGGTTTTTTGTCTCCAAAGCATTTTTACTGGTGTGTATACCGAGATTAAAATTTTAAGTTGCTTAATCAAGGATAGTGTCAACCAGCTGCCCGGGCTAAAGAATAATATGGACGGATGGCGCTGTACTGGACGCTACTCCAATTTCATCTGAGGCCGTCTGACGCTCATTTTGGGAGGGATATCAGGTTTCGATACCAAAGGGCTATAGTTGGCTCTTTTTTATCTCACGCCTAGCCAAGTAATCTACTTTAAGGTCGGTGGATGCGACCTTGTGCTTGCCAATTTGTTCGAAAGCGAGTGCTTTCCTCTGTAGCAGTAAACGCTCCCTAGTATGGACTTGAAAGTGCCGTTTAAAGGCTGTTCACGAGTATATGAAAGTAATCAAATTTCGATAGCCATGCAGAAAAGAATTGCTCATATGTTGAGTGCATCCATAGGCAAGACATAGACGCGACCAACCATTCGGAATTAGAGACCCCTGAGCCTGTCTAACCCACCTACAGTCAGGCAATCCCTAAGTAAATGAAGGCTGTGATGCATACAAATACACTCAAGAGCCAGATTTAATAGCTGGTCGGAAGTCAAGGTAGGCGATCGGGAGGGGCTGCAGCCAATCAAACCTGTCTGAAGCAGCGGATAAAGCGTTCGGCTGCCAGTGTAAACGCTTTATCATGTCGTTGACAGCACGATGACAGACAGCGATACATAAGCGGAACCAGCGTAAACCTTAGAAGCTGGAATTCTAATCGTGTTGCACAATCAGTCGTCACCGTGACAGGTTCACCATAAGGAGACACTCATGGTCCTGTGGCGTCTGATACTGCAGTTGCCGATCGTATGTTCCTAATAGGAATAGCTTCTAGTGGACGGGTGGATTGGCCGACGATATTGAGTATATTACATGATCCTATCCACGGAAGAAAGAGAATTACAAAGTCCACGTGAAGCGCGATTTGTACCCCTTGTAGTTTATCCAAATAGAGCGACCGTTTGCCTATTACTCAAAGTCCGTTAGCTTTGAACACACGCAGTAGCAGGCGGCGGAAAACCGTCTGCATACCGAACCAAGCCAATATTTCATAATTTACTTTATTGTGGTGTGAATAGCCGAATGAGGTGAAAAATGTGGCACGCTAAATTCTGTTCGGCCCCATGGCAGCAGAGCGGCAAGGACGGTAGAGATGAGGTTGCGTCGCAAATTATAAGGCTTCGGAACGTGGCCAATCGAACTCTGCAGCAATGAGTCGTATGCCTTAGAAAATATCGCTCAGTTCTATGTCGGCACTTTGAGCTGCGACAACGATTCAAGATGCAAGATATTTAGCCAGTTAGGACCAACATGCTCACAAAAAAGCGTAAGCCACGACATTAGCGGCAACAGAATCTTGTCGATTTGCCACCGCAAAATCGCCTAACGAAATCTAAAGGCCGCGGCTTACGTGGCACATGTTTTTCAGGTTGCCTATAAAAAGCGTAAATGAAAGGTTTATGTTTCTCAGGTAAACTGGAATGCCGCTTTTCTCGTACTTGTCCGGAGTGTCTCACCGTGCTATAAACACCTAGTTTTTCACGGTCAATAAAGGGTATCCTGATTCAGCCGGAAGCAGACAGCGAGAAAGAAAAGAGGGTGGCCGAACCTTTGAGAAGGACCCCTACCGAAGCCCAACGCCTTTTCTAAAAATTCGGTGGCTAAACGTAAGCTAGGTTTCCTGAACGTGAACTACTAGTTGTAACTGGGCCGGAGAATCACCTTATGCTTTTTCTTGCAGCTGACGGCAGTTTTTATGCTTTTTCGCGATAGGTTTGTCATTTCCATGATCAATATAATGGATAAAATCGATGAACTGACGACCGTGTTGCCCAGTTACGTGGTTCCAGGTACCTTCCATCCTGCAGGTTGTTCAAATTCTCACTATTTGTTCCGCGGTCTCCAGTATAAGATTTCCTGAATTAATCCCAAGGCTTCAAGCAAAGACGTCCAAATGCATCTTTGACGACCTGAGGTCCAGTTATTCGACCGATTCATTGCTCTGTAAACCATTTTGCGATTCATAAATTATTGCTTAAGCATTTCGCAACATTTGCTGAATCCCTGGTGATTTGTGAGCAGTCAGCCGAACATTTCGTTATTCAATTTCAAGAGACTTTGTAACAATCGCACAATGATTCATACATGTGAACTCAGACACCAGCTGTTAAAAGAAAGCCAGAACGACCGACCGAACCGGCGAAACACCGCTCATCATGAACGAAGTTACACTTGCTCCTCAAATTCTACATTCAAAAAGGTATATGCCATTCAGAGGGAAAGACCCGTTGTATTCGGAGAATGCGCCCTCAGTCCAAGTGCAGTGTAGCGACTACCAATGACGACGGTACGGAAGAAGAGGCCATCAAATGCTAACACAGAAGTCCACGATCGACACCAGTCACTGTCTTCATCAAACTGACGAGTTTCCATGAGGAGTGAGATATGGGCCCCTAGTTGATACCGGAAAGTGAGGACTCACAAGTGGGAAGAAGGGGCTTCGAGTGATGTAGTCAGCTGTTCATAACAAGCCTGCTGCGGTGGGCGCCCATTAAGTCGGAGGTCGTAAAAAGCGCCTGGGCAATGCGTAGACAAAGTCCAGTCGAAAATCCAAAACAAGTGTGCTTCGTAAATTCATTTGTAAAAAGTTATAAAACTGAAGAAGTTAGCCCACCAGCAAAAAAGAGCCTCAAATATTTTTTCGTGGTCTCAAAACGAGAGTCGATATTATTGCGCGAGAAACTCCGCTTGTTTCACGCGGGTCCCAGAACATTCAGTGCAAAAAACGCCTGAGGAGTGCGATCAAACAAACTTCGAAGCAACTTTGAAGCACGTTTAAAATAAGACACCAAAGTTATTTCTGATGTAAAGATCTTAGGAATTCGGACGCGAACAAATGTTTTTCTGAGGGCTTTCCTCAACATTGGGTTACACCGGTCACCGTCCCATTCTACTTGATGAATCTATCACCCCCGTCCTACTGCAGTGCCATTGCGACTTTGGCAGTTTTGTGGTCTCCGATGGCAGCCCCTCTCTCTTCATACTAAACGCTTTGTATGCATTTGGTCCACTTCAATTAAGGGCACATCAAATGAACAACTCAGAGACATTACAGAGCATTGTGAAAACAAAGACTGTATAGCAGTCCATCCGGCGGTACCAGATGCTGCTGGCGAGCCATGTTTCAGGGTCACTGGATGTTGTCATACAGCTGATGGGTGGATGCCTTGAGCGCAATAAATAAAGTGGAGGAAAAGAACATTAATGGCAGTTTTTTCTGGGACATCTCATTGGTGTTTGCAGTGGAAAGAAATGGATAAACATTGGCTTTTTAGGGACCACCGCCTGATCCTCAACCCTCGGTCGTGCAGATGAGCGCCTACCACAGCAAAGCCCGACATTTTTACGAAATACACACTGGGCAACCGATACCTTTCGTAACTCATAAAGAAAAATGAAGGCTTGCAAATTCCGCTGTAACCGCAATCAACGGCATGAACTAAAGCCGCCAATCCTTGTAGCTAAGTTCTACCTCCCCTGTATTTTCCGCGGGTTTATACAACGGCTGGACGGAATGCTAGCCTGCCATAATATTATCCTAGGAACCACAAAAGAGGACAATGATTCGCGGTTAAAATTCGTACTCACTCGGGTGACCCAAAGTAAAATCTCTATTAAGCCGAAAAAGCGAAAGTTCGGTGTGTCTGATTTGGTGTTTGTTGGCTTTGTAATCATTGCCACCGGTTGAATGCCACATCTCGAGCACTTACAAAAGCTTGTACGCATCAGATCACCAGGATTCAATCCAAACTGCGTTCACCAACTAGATTTTGTAGTACTTCTCTTGATTCATCCTCAATTTTGCAACAAGAGCGCAACCGTGTTTCTCAGCTCAGTCAGCCGGTGAGTAGCAATAGGCCGACTAGTTTGAGACCGTGAATCAATGGCAATTAATAGGCCAACACCGGACCCATTTCTTCCGAACGAGCCCAAAACGCCGGTCACAAACGCATCAGTGTTGAAAGCTGGATAAGCGCTAGGAGAGAAATTCCAGGTATTTGCATCTTCCACTTATTCGATGGAGCAGAGCTGATATTCCAAGATTCGGAAAGCTCGGCCATTATTCTGGGTGCTGTGCGGTATTCACAGATGCTTAGTAAGTCTCTGGGCCGCAACCATCACTGATCACGAAGCTCAACATTACTGGTCAGTGCTAACGAACCTGTCATCAAGTCTTCGGCAACCATGAGCCGAAGATGGAGTATCTCTTTGACAGCACACCACCATGACTTCATATCGACCCGCCAATGCGGTCCCACAGCCTAACTTCTTGCTCTGGTACCCAAACTTGTTACCATGCAGAACAGTACGTCTTCGTTATGCCGGCTGCACTGATGTTGAGAGACGATTTGCGTAAGCTCACAAAGTGTCACTGCTTCCCGGCCAATTTAGCCGTTAATAATGGGTGGCACCTAGAGGCGAGGCGAAAATATCCACGGTTACTTTCATAGCGGAAATATATCAGTACAAAACCTTGTGAAGTACCATGTCTTGGTAATCGACTACCGCTTTGCAAACCAGTTATGGATGAGTTGCACGCCGGGTTGTTTCGGAAGGCAGCGGATGAATTCATTATTCTATAGGTCTGTTGTCAGCCAGAATTTAACGTCGATAGAAGCGAATCAGAAAAAAACTGTGAGTTTTGCCTTGACTAAGTTCACCTTCAACCAAAAAGCTGGAATCCATGGTCGGAGAGCTACGTTCATTAAAGAGGCATCCGCACAAACTTCTGTGGTCCATCCTCGAAATTTTAACACGCCTTCCTGCCGATGGAAATCCACTTCAAATGACCTGAGGGGCTTCGGCAAATACGCCGACCATGTCATTTGTGGTTTATGTTTTGAGAAAATGTTTCAGTCGTGAAGGGATTGCACAAGTCCTTGTCAATGAAAACGGGTTGCAGTTTCGTGCAGGCGAAATGAACAGCTGCATCAATTGCACTGGCTATCGACACCTACGTATAAACTCATGCCAAAAGTGATCAAAAGGAGCAGCGAGGAGCGAGATATGATTGGAAAAAAGCTCTCTTTTATCCGCCACCTGCAGGTTGCATGGTCTTAGGACCGTCGGAGTACACTTCCTTCCGCTGTAATGCGATACGGCGCGTGCATAAACAAAATGAATTCCTGCCATGCAATTTAAGTCCAGACAACTACTGTGCTTACTGATGTCACCTAATTTTGTGAGGATGAAGTCCACCCAGGTAGTTTAATAACGACCAGAAAAAAATTCAGTCGACGGTTGAAGTAACTGACCTAGATGATGCCGATGTTCACCGAAGGCCTCCAAAACTAATCCACTTCAGTGGATGTCGACCTGGAAGACAATCAGACGGGAAGTGAGAATCTAAGCGGTACGCAAACGGGCGCGATCGTTGTGGGGTTTACATCGATGACGCTGATTGCAGTGCTAGGTCGGAAGTCAGTCTGACGAACAAACCAGACCGATTAGGAATTACTAATGGAAGGAGTTTGCAGCGAATTTAAGTGCAGGCCTCACGATAAATTCCGGCAGAGATTCGGGCCATCCCGCATATGTAAGCAGCCATTGAGAACCGTGACTACAAGCAGTCGTGAAACCCAGATATTCCATGGGTGCGACTGGAGGTGATGTACTACACTATTTGAGATATTTCCAATGTTGTATATAAACAAATGACCTACGTTTATAGGTCGGATGTTTCCTTTTGGTTGGAATATACCTAATGAATTCACTTCCAAAGTCTGTTTCCCAGCCGACTTATCAAGTTCTGGTAACTAGTATCAGTTCGTTATCATGGCTGACTGAATTTCGTATGCTAATTCGAAGCGTTTTGGGTAGGCCGAAACCGATCGTTGCTTCACTACCAGGACGTAAAATTCTCGAAATCCTGCGGCACAAAGTAGGAAGTAAACTTTTTAAAGGCAACTTTCGATTATTTATAAATTGTTCAATTGTTCCGGTAATGTATTTTGCACAAACTCCGAGTCCAACACAGGAACTTTCCATCTTGGAGGGTAACAAAGAAAAAACTTGGTATCTGAGTAGAGAAAGATAAACTGCAGAGGGCGCTTCTACTTCTGCTATTCACTTCTGTCACCCATCCACGATCTCGTAGCGTTTTAATTTTAAATGCTTTATTTAACTCAGTAGTCTGTTTCGAAGGTCTATCCCTAGTGGCCTTGAGGGGGCGTGCTTTCGATTATGCGACACCTGCTGACATGGAGTCTCTTTTGGCAAGGCTCGCTGTATATAATGTCGCTGGTTTTCTCAGATTTATCAAGTAGGATTAATTCCCCATCCTAATGTTCCTTCTGGAGTTCACATTGGGTCATTGTGGTGATAAGCCTTGGTTGTGTCGTTGTTGCGTATTTGTGCTACACAAGTGCGGAAAGGATTACGCAAACTGCTCCAACAGAAGAATTTTCTGCGGGCTTGAGAAGTGAAAGGAATCAGATAGAAGAGTATGTAAACGATTGGCTGAGGATGTATGAGATGTCTCCACTCCAAGCGTGTCGGCTGTGGATTGGTCCTGTGAATTACGCTCTTTCCCGAACAGTTGTAAGCTCTTGTTTGTCGTATATTTCTGAAAGGAATCTTCTATTCTCCAAGTGCATTCCATAGAAATTGAAGATTTTTCACTCATATTACCCGTCAAATATGACGAACGCTCAAACTTCGAAAAAAAACACGTGCGTTTGTTTTTTGTTTGTCTAAAATTTCCACAGTATATTCAGATCACTGTTAAGATACCAACTTTGAAGGTTCATTGTGAAATTAAGAGGGCCATCACTAGCTCTTGGAGTTCGGTCACTTTGAGATTGTGTGATTTTACACTTACGGTAATTCGAATTGGACTGCTCCGATTTTTTAGGTTTTATTCAGCGTGGAGCACAATTATTCAACATTACTAAGAGTTCACGCAAGTACAGTTTCCGCACCGACATTCATGGTAACTCCAACTGTATCAGGAGAACAAGTAAATTTTTATTAGTGTTTTCATTTCTTTTCCTAATCAGTTTAACCTGTCTCGAATACTGGCTGATGCTATACAAGCAGCTAACGTAGAGTGGGATCCAAACCAGACTTGCAGTCTGACTTCTGTTGAGAGCGACACTCAAGAGGAACGAAAGGATTCCCTGAATTCCTATGCCAGTTCTGGTTCGTTTGACAAAAACGGGGAATTGTCTAGAGTGAGTTTAACATTGGTTTCTGAAGTTAATAATGATTGTGTATACTAACATTAGCTGAATGTTATATTTAAGTATGTCATGTTTACCTTTATCTTCATGAATAGAAGACGAAATTGGCTTATGAGCCTCACCACAAAACACCGCCAGCATCCCGCATGTCCATCCGCCTCACCACATGCTCATTGAGTCCAGTTTCACTGTATTTTTCTATCACAACAGACGGAAGCGAACTTTAGTTGATGATCGCATGTCTGAAAAGATGATACACCAGAAAAAGACCAGCAGACTCCAGGGTGTCCCGTCGTATCCACGCCTCCGATCGCAATCCCGTAACGGGAACACGGCTTTTTGTTCCGGTCGGATATTACTACATAGAACATTACGAGTGAAGATGAGCTCTCGATGGAGTCCTAGGTCGCTAACGGGTCCCGCTAAGATGGTCACTATGGTGTAACGCCATATTCGTCTTAAACCCACTATCTTGGTGGCTATGCATGGAAATTCAATGATCCCATTAATCCTAGCGATAGCTACATAGTCAGACATTACCGAGGTTCTCAAATTGCATTAAGATAGTCCAGCGTTGTTAAAAAGCGAGGCGGAATGGCTTTTAGTATCCGCCTTTTGTCATCGTTGGTGCTGGTGTGATGCGCACGCTGGACAATGCTCTTCGATGGGATTCACGGACGTCACAATCTCAAACGGACAGCACAGAAGGTGATCTGTGTGAATGGAAGCCGAGTGAGCGTCAACAATTTCACAACCAGATCCAATGTGGCAACTCACAACTTGCTCGTTACACTGATAAATTTGTTTACCGTCTCATAGTACGAGCATCATTCTTGAGTTCATTATTATCATGGTGACTCTGTGACTTATGGAACAATCAGAACAACATAAGATGACAGGCCAACTGGATTAAACTCTTTTAACAGACGTTTTTCTTTAAAGCGTCTACTGCCGAAAGTTTGGTCCGAAGAAAATTCTTAGCTTGATAATGCTACAAGCTACGTATTCTGAACATTCTTAGGATAATATGTCTCCGGATAGCATCAACAAAGAAATCGATTGAATGATTCAGTAGAAAAATCCCTAGTGTGAAATAATATCCAAGAAATAATTGAATTAGATTGCAGTTCGTTTTCAAGCCACTATTTTCGCAACCTCAGTGCTGTTTCCTAACAGAAAAAATGAAAACGCCTGACTTTCATTTACTTCGCGTAAGGATTTCACAGTGTACACATGTCAGCGGATTTTAGCACAGGTAGCGAAACGAAAGCCAAGACGAAATATAAAGATGAAGCGTTTTTGCGAGTACCTCAATGAGTCAGAACAGCTTTCTCGAAACTGGGACACTTGTGGCGCTGCCTTGACATCCGACGTTCCCTCAAGGGAACGGTGTATAATGCCACAGCTCCACCACCAATGTCGCCGAAGCATTGCTCGAGTCTGATGGGAACACTGAGTGAGCAATGACCAGGTGCGTCGTCATGTATTGGGTGCAGACAGTCGTCCTCTGACTTAAATAATCGCTCTAAATAGTCTTGGGTGGTTTTGACACGTACTGCTTATGTCTGACCTTCGTCTACTTGCTCGTGATCTTGCACGTGCTGGTCAAGGCTGGAAGAAGTGACATAGCGGTCAGGCTATGACTTGGCGTAGAGGTATGAGGAAGTTAGCGTCCATTTTGGCCTCGGTTGGTGGTTCCCACCTTCTTGGTTTGGACCTAAGAGATGAGGTGAGTTGTGTGTTGGAGACAAAGATGGATATGGCTAAGAACCAAAGTCAGTGATGCGAATGCTGTGTGGCCTGTCTGTAGATTTGGTTATTCTTAAAAATTACTAGAAAATAACCCAAGAACTGCAAATTATATACGATGAAAACAAAAACAATTGGTTTGTTGTGGTTTATCATCATTCCCTCCCTATTTAACCATTTTCCATAAAATTCTACCTACATGTTGCCGTGTTGTCACCATAGTTGTTTTTAAGCCGGTGTATTGTATTGTATATATACGTACATATAAAGCATAAATTTTGAGTAGATCTTCAGAAGAACATCTGCGTTTTTGTTTAAAATCTGTCGGTAGTATGTGTGATCCAAAGTTTTAGGCAGAACTTTTCCAAAACACTGATATATACTAATGTAAGGGATTGAAAACCGTTTTTAGTTTTGTCTGTCTTCTCTTTGATCGCGGCGAATTTTTCGTGGACTATTATTTTCACGGATTGTTCTTCCTAGGAATCCCACGCTCATTCCTATATTGCTCATCGGGGCTCAATACAGTCTAACCCGTTCGGGTTATCCAGTTCTTCTGAATTTCCTTTGCGCAATGCGTCTTCCGTGGAATACACAGCCAGCGGGCCAGCATACAAAGACATTCGGCGTTCCACAGGACCGAAAAATCTCGATCGGCTACTTCAACAGCGTTTATTTAGAGGAGCTCTCAACGGCACATCAGTATCATCAGATCAAGTACCAGATGCTGGAAGGACAAGCGGTTTAGAGGATTCAATGGGTGCTACCCCAGTTGTTTTGGCATATAATGAGCGTTTACGCCAATCCATGATAGCACGTCAGGTTCCACGAAAAGTAGTTGGTCAATTAGTGCGTTCCGCATCGTACTACGGAGAGGATAGATCAAAAATAGATTCGGAAGAAGGAAGTCCAGCCATATTTGAGCCAGAAGCAGTTGGTGTCCCGGCACCTGTAGCATTTAATGAAGATTTAGTTGATCAGACATTGGCGAAAGATGTTGGAATGTTGGCGCAGCAAGATTCCCGAGAATATAAATCGCCGACAGCAACCAACACTGTGGAATCCGTCCAAGGGAATTCTGAGTTTTCACTGTCACCATCTTTGCCATATCAACGTTCTGCTGTTCCTCATCTGGATAGTCCCTCCACACCTGAAAGTGGTTCGTCCTTTTTGGCATCAAAGAAGCTATTGGTAAAGGTTGTAAAGGCTGAAGAGCTGGCTCTTAAAGGTTAGTTTTTGTTCAGAGTATCTGTAAGTAAAGAGTTTCAGCATGATATCTATTGATTACAAGTTGACCAGTCAAGTGTGACAGAAAAATAACATAAGATAGAACAATGAAAGAACTGTTGTAAGAGATCCAGCATCCTGTTAGTAGCAAAGCGTTTTTAGCCTGATATTGAACGCTCCTTGATGCAATGTCAAAACTTTTAAAGGCACTTCATTCAGACAAAGAATACGGTTATGAAAGAAAAGACTCAGCAGTAACCAACGAGATACCTGCCAAACGATTGCCATGTATCTGTTTTTCTTTCTACCATATTCATAATTGGCTTCATGAGTTTTTCAGTTTGACGGATATTTCAAAATGTTTAATTTTTGTATTTTTCTGCTTACGTCTAGTTGAAGACACCATCTTCTGAGGGATCTAAGTCCATATAACAATAGTTATTTACGCTTTTCAAAAATTTTGGGGTAACGACGTTTTGTTTTTAGCAACTGTTTTATTTTTGGTTGGAAACTTTGGTATACGAATACTTTTAAGTACCATTTGAACACTGCTGTTGAGCTTTTGTTTCAACATTTTTGCCGATTTACCGTCATCACCAATGAATTTCTCTGTTACAATGTATTGCAAGTTTAGAACGCTAAACTTTATAATAGGTACGGTAAACCCAAAATTGTATAATGTTTAGGTCACTAGGGTACTTCATAGTCTCATGCAGCGGCGGCTGACTTCAATGTAAAATTTGAAAGTTTTATTCATCCCAAGGGCGTAGTACTTGGATAGTTTCTTATTTAAAAATAGTTTTAAATTTTACTCCCTAGGCAGCTGGAGTAATCAAAATTTGCCTGGTAGTCACTGCATCGTGGCTAAAATATTTTTGGGAGACCTGTCTTGGTCTAAAATAAATGTAATGGATGGTAGTGTTGTTATCCTTTTACCAACTGATGAACACCAACTGAAATAGAAATGGCAAATACGTAATCAAAGAATTTACTCCTTGTAGTGTGTAAGATGGCAATCAAAAAACACTCAAAATTGCTTTTAAAATAATGATTCCGTATGGAACAAGGAAGGAGGAAGGGGCGTTTCGCAGTTCTCAAAAATAGAAAGCATAAGATTCAGCGATGCGCCAAACGGAAATAGTGCTGTATAACTGTCTCGGTCATACACAGAGTATTGTTTTAGTGAACGAAAACTGTGCCGAAGCAGCCATTCGAAACAAAAACAGTTGTCATTTATGAGAACTTTTGAAATGTTTTGGCACGGTGCGATTTCATTCAAGCAGGTTGTGAAGCATGCTCAGCTTTTGGAGAGCGGTGAGTTCTTTTGTGTCAAAAGACATTTCAGAGACCTCTGGAGTACCTTAACGAATGGTGAAAGTGCACTTCACCGGTGTGGATTATTTCAATGATGCCTATCTTCTAGGCTTCAAATGGTATAGCTACAGCGTGGCCAGTAATGCTTAGAATAAACGGACATTTGTGTTTCTTTGGACAGGTTTCACAATCGAGTGGTTCAAGGGTTATCCTAGATAACCGAAACGTCGGCTCGTTACAAACATCCCCGACCGTGCTTCTTCACATTTCAAGTACTTTACATCACATCACGACGCATCGTTTCTTTTGTGCAATCCTACACACGTTCGGTTCTGATATATGATCACTGCTTTTCTTCACCACCTGATTGAATCACGCAATGAAATTTTGGGTTGTACATGATGAGCTCCACTGCATATCTAGTGTGTTTGGCGACTCGTCATATCACCAAGTCAGCAGGATGGTCAGTGGTGGGCATATAAAAGCCCACTCGTAGGACCTGATAGTCCCAGTGCATGAAAATAACCGCAGCAAACGAAGTACATAAAAAATCAACGGGTTTCAATGATTAGATAGAAATAATTTGGCAGTCGTTGTAAGCTTAGAGGTTTTCTTGAAGGTGCTGCCTAGGCGTTCAAGTTAGGTGTTATACGTGTATTGTATGCCGGTGTGTGTGACTACCATTTTTTCTTGGCCTGTAAAAACTTTGCGGTTTGCGTGTACTTGAGCGCAGTTCCTTTATAGAAATTGGTTAAACGTATGAGAAATCCCTCGAAAGGTTGTTCGAGTTGCGACGATTATATTTTTGCTTTCCTACAAAATTGCCTTTCAGTTCAGCAAAAGGTCATCAGGTAGATGCAGAGCGCCATACGTTCCCGGACTAAGCAAACTAAACCATTCTTGTATTGTCTAGATCACAGTTTTGCAGCTGTCTCAGATTGTTGCCCGGTCGTCTCCTTAGAGAAAGCCAGTTTTTGTAGATCGTCTTAACAGAGCTCAGGCCACTCGGCTCCTTATTTTCAGGCTTTATTTTTCTTGATGTGAGTTCTCCGTGGTATATAAAGGTAATCAGTATTTCTTCGTACTTAACAGTGAGTATCTTCTGGGTAGTGTTGCCATTTTTTACCGTTTCTGATATTGCATATGCCTTCTCAAGTGATGAATGATCCCCATCGCTGGAAATTGCTGCTCGAGAGAAACAAGTGGCCCGTTGCTTTGTCAAGTGGTACGGCAAAAACGATATTAACGGTATCGGGCTTAACTAACGAGAGGGTATTGTTTTAAAGTGAAGCAACTTATTTAGATTACTTTCATACAGCTGCTGACTGAATTAGAATAAGTTGGTTATTTTGATGTCCCTGATGGGAGCTTAACGCCTATTTTTGGACATTGTCACATGAGTGTAGTAAGAGGAACATCCTCCATAGCTCACCACGCGGGTGGAGGTGGGTTGGCAACCATGGCCCTGAAATTCGGAGTACCATAGAACTACGTAAGGTCTCAGTAGGTAAGGCTTGGTAACGAGCCGAACAATAACGGATTATCATTTACCAGCTTGCTGTCTGAAGCAATATCTGCACAAACTAAACTCCAGTTGTTGTGTCATTTACCTCGCTATTGTCTTCACGAGAAAATCTGAACTACGTTGTGACTGTAAACTATACATTACTGTTTCTGGTTCTTGTACTTCCTGTCTTGTAAAATTGATGCATCCTGGGTTTGTGGCATCTGTTTTGGATCAGGATTAAATAACCTATTACGAATATGGCGTGATAGAAGGTTGATCCTTAGGTAATGCAATCCTTCCGATCTTTTTAAGTACGATTACAAATCGCTTGGCAGTTTCATGAAGAGCCTTAAGTCTAAGGTCATGCTCATCAGTTTGACTTTTTCCTTGCAAAAGAATGCGCCCTCATGATTTTCTTTTTCGTTACCACAAGCCGTCGATAACTTGTAACATCGATAAAACTATACTAACTAAGGCATGTCGCGGTACACCTTATGAATCTGCCAATGCGCCTTGATGGTAAAGAAGCTTGACCAAAGCTTCCTTCATTTTGTATCTCATATATTTACTCTGGTTAGGCACGAAAGCTGACTATCAAATAGAAGGTTTCAAGTGTTTGTTTTTTTTTCTACAAGAATGGTGTTGCATTAATGTGTAAGTCTTTGGGTTTTCTTCGCTCAACAGTCTTTCAGTCTCTCGATTCGGTAATGAGAATAAATCGCATCCAAACATAAAAGCTTATCGAAATAAAGAATTCAGCTGTTGCCTTATATAACGCACGGGAAAGCAGTGGTAAAATTAAAGATTATTGCATATTGCACAGGGTTGTGGAGGAATTTGATTGAGTAAAGAGGATTAGAGCGTGCCGATAGCTCGGTTTTTTAACGTTGCTACCAGTCACCGGTCAAGGTGCAATGTAGTGTGTAAGAGGATAATCGGTTTATGGATGTATCCATGGTAACTTAAGAATATTTGGGATATGCCGATCTGTTAATGTAAACAAATCACTTGCACGCTGATCAAAAATAGAAGGACTTTCACCTTACTGTTAATGTATCTTCTGCGTGGTGATTTCGTGACAAAGAATCCTTGTCCTGCGTCTACTGTAACAGACATGTTAAGAGTTAGATAAGACGCATGTAATTGGTCGGCATTGTTAAACAAGAGAATGGTTGACTGCTTATGCGCAGCTGTGGTATAACGAGTGTATGCGTCTAATTGAGGCTCAGCATTTGTCGCGCAAGAAGTCCCGATCGGACTAGTAATCACCGCAATTCCGTAATAAATGATCTCGGTACTTTTAATTGTGAATGATATAATATTTATAACAGCGTTGTTGGTAGATGTAATGTGCCAACGTTTCGACTACCGTGGGTAATCTTTCTCAAGGCAAGTTTTACAATCAAATGACTGTGGGAACGTTCACATGCCAACTGATGTTAAGTTGTGTGTGTGTTTGTGAGTGTGTACTTTGAACTGTAGGTCGGGTGAGAGAATAGTTGTCTTTCACGTCATGCGTCCCCGTGGTGGTGGGGTCAACTGGCGTGGTGACTTTTTGGAATGTTTGTTTCCCAAAGATGTTAGGGCTGTCCATATCTCCGAAATCTCTGCTCCGTCGTTCCGATTGATGCATGTGGAGTGGGTGCTTATCGCCAGAGCCTCGGCACATTTACGTTCAGTGCAGGTTTTGAATCCACGTTGGAGTACCTTTGTGTTTTCGTAATCTATGTTATGTCCTTCTGCTATGACATGCAGAGCGATGGCTGAATCGCGCTCAAGTTTTGATAAGGTTGCCTTATCCGAAGGTCTGCACTTTTCTTTCCTTCTGTGTTCTGTTATCTGTGTCATCAATTGTCTGCTGGTTTGTCCAATGTATTCTGCTGGGCATTCCTTGCTACTGATTTTGTAGATGCAGTTGTCTTGGTCTTGCACACCGACTTGATCTTTGGCCTTTGATAAGTGGCGCTTTAAAGTATTGCCCATCCGGAAGAAAGTGTGAATATCAAAGTCACTGAGGACCTTTCTTATTGCTTCCGAAGTACCCGATCTGTACGGAATTCCGACCGAGGCCGTTTTCTTTTCTTTGTCTTGGTTGTTAACATGCAACTTTTGAGTTGTTTCCTTATGAGACGTGGCGGATAGTGATTGCCTTGCAAGATGTCGTCTAGACGTCTCAGTTCTTTACATTCGGTATCACCACTGCATAGCTTTTTAACTCTGTTGGCTATCGAGGGAATAAGTGTCTGTTTCACGCATTTTGGATGAGCTGAATTGAAGTCTAAATACTTATCCGAATGTGTAGATTTTCTGCGGATGCTAATATTGAATTTTTTGTGAATCATTAACTTTCAGCCGACAATCTAAGAAGCTGATGACTCTACTGGTGTCTTCTGACTCGATTGTAAACTTAATTGATCTGCATTGCTGATTGAGAGCTTGAATAAAACTATCTTTTTGTGCCTACTTGATGATTGCAAATGTGTCGTCGACGTACCGTACGTAAAAGCGTGCGGGGTGAATAAATTCCATTAGAGCTTTTGATTCAATTGATTGTAGGAAAAGGTTGGCTACGATGGGGAATTTGGGTGATCCCATGGCCATATCATCCGTTTGCTCGTACAATTCGTGTTTGAACGTGAAGTATGTCGACATGAGGCAAAGTTCTATACCACTGATAATTTCGGCTGGAGCTAGTATGGTTCGCTCTTCTAATGAAGTGTCTGATATTAACAATGAATGCAAATAGTGCAGATTGTCTCTAATGGGTACACTCGTATTTAAAGAGACCGCATCAAAACTCACAGTAACTTCATCGTTTTCTAGTTCAAAGTCTTTCAGCATATGACTGAATTCGAAAGCCTCATTGATATGACTTACTACTATCTTCTGATAGGGTTTTAATAATCCGCTGAAATATTTTGCCAGTTTATACGTTCCACAAGAAGTGTAGTCTACAATTGGACGAATGGGTATGTCGGGTTTGTGGATTTTTGGTAAGCCGTCAAATCTCCCAGGCTTGTTTGTTTTTGGTGTTAATGAGAATCAGAGATTTTCCGAGTTTTTCCTTCAAGCCAGATAGGTACTCGTTTGCATGGGTCTTTGATTTGTTGAGTGATGCATTCACTTTCTTCTTTTCTATTTTTTCATAAGGTCCATCCCCTAGGTGCTCGGCGACCTTTGACACGTAATCCAATTTGTTGAGAATAACTGTAACATTCCCTTTGTCCGCTTTCGTGATGTGAATTGTTCGATCCTGTTTTAGGTTTGTCAGTGCTTTCCTCTCTTCTATTGTGATATTTGATGCAATCACTTGTTGGTTCTTAAGAATATTGCATATCCTCAGCCTAGCCTGATTATCGTTTTCCTCCGTAGGGTTCGATAAAGTTTGTTCCAGTGTTGGCACAATTTCTTCGACCATTAGCGGTTTTCTCTGGCGATTGAAATTCAGACCTTTTTGTAGCAATTGCAACTTTGTAGATGTCAACGGTCTGCTGGATATGTTCATTATGATATTTTTGGTGTGTTCTTTATTGTAGGTTTTCCGACTTTTGATTTTGATCCGTCTTCGATCGTGTCTTGCGAGGTTAATTTTGCGAACTTGCGTTTTTGTCTTGTTTGGCATGCTTTAAACGCATGTGATCGTCGTTGTTCAGCGACGGTTCGAACTTTTTCGAGGAATTCCGCTGGGAGCAAATGATTCAGACAGTTGGCGCGTTACACCTACCAACAATGCTGTGTTATTTAAAATTATATCATTCACAATTAAACACCAATGCATGGCGCATCAATTTTTCGATACACTCCTTACGTCATTTGGTTCTGATCTGGGTACTGATTTGAAAAAAAACAGTTGGTTGATGAAACAGACAATGCTTTAGGAATAAGGTTTGTTCTTTGGTATACACCACTAACTAAATACAGCACATTTTTATCTATATTCGAGTTGATGAGATGAAAATTTCTTTTTTCAGTAGTGGATGAGAAGCATATCCTAACAGCCGGTTTTGTTAGACACTAAATTTGGTTCTATTTTGATTTGTCGCGATGTGACTTTGGTGACGTTTACACTGAATTGCGCGTATTTCTTTGTTAAAGATAGATCATTTGAGTAAACTATAGAGGCGACCTGATTGCAATATCCACTAACGCAGTGCTTTCTGATGTTCCTACTGGCAGAGTAAATTTTGCATCCACATGGCTCCAATTAAAATTCGACAGATCGTCACTGGGGTCCACACTGACTTCGGGCAGGCATGTTATTTCATCTACAGATTGTCTACATGGAGCGAATTGGTTCTGTTTGTTCGAGTGGTTTACTGTTTTCTAGGGTTGTGTTGTATTGTATTTGATTTTTGCATACACGGGTATCCGCATTCAGTCAAGACGACCCTTTCGTCTCTTCATCAAGATACAGAATGAAAAAAAGATGGAGTAAAAAATAAAACGTCTGAAGTTACTAATGGTTATGTAGAAATTCAGTCACGACCAGCTCCCGAGTGGTAAGAATTTTGATTAGGTAAAGCACAGTTGAGTTTCTATAGATATGCAAAAGGGTATGGATCGGAAGGCAGAACGTGTACTGGTATGATGATCGCATTTCGGGAGGTCGTTCTAACGAATCCGAAAGAATTTTGTGCGCATTTTTTTACGCCCCAATAGATGTATGTCACACAGCTTGATGCAGAGTTATTTCAGTGCTGTGTTAGGTACACCAATGATAGTTGGCAAACAATCCTTTATTGGACCTTAGCTAGATCCTAGTGCTAATCGATTTCCGGACGGCATCCGGCTCACTCAAACTGTGATCATATGTTGCACTTGCGCATGGCCAGAGGTCACTGAAACCGCGCATTCCCAATCCTTCGAAGTTACCTCCAAAGTGTTCTGCGTTTTTTTTCTAATGCACATTCTTAAACAGGTAAATCTATCGGGTAGAATTTGTAGACGAATTGATGATTTTAGCAAAGTCCGATAAGTCTGATTTATTGTGTGGACTGTGTCGCTGTTTTTTAGTTAACTGAACACTGTTAGTTCACTATGCTGTCATCATGTAAATGTACAAAAATTTATATATCTGTACCTGTGTACATGCGTATGCACATATATTTCACATGTCTGGATTCGCACTTGCCAAACGAAACCTGGTACAACGGGGAGGCAGAGGTAGATGGAATCAGAGTGAAAAACTCGAAAGGAAATAAAATAAGAATAAGTAAACAACACTTTTTTGATGTGCTCTGGGAAGTACAGAAAAATGACGGGTTGACCTGTGGAGCGGGTCTGTGTGTGCATTCTCGCTGGTTGGCCTGCCGATCATCGAGCACTTAGTCAGTGCTGAGTGCACCCGCTCAAGGCCACGCCAAGATCTGTTACGCCTATTCTTCATCACAATCCGTAGTTATTTGGTGAGCGGTACACTACTCGGCCGCCTCATCCGAATTATGAGATCCTTTTGGTTGTCCTCACCCTAGACGTTTGGTGAGGATGCCGAAGCTGCCAAACATCAGCTGCTACCGCCCGACGCTCCTTGTTCCAGTTCATACACCTTTTAACCGTGGCAATTGATGTTTCCGACGTTCCGTTGGTTCCATCGAAGCCGCTGTCGAAGTTCGCTTCCTGCACATGTGCTAGAATATACTGACAGGAGACTATACTCCTATTTAGTGATGGACTGCGCTAGACAAGACATTGTCATCAGCAGACACCGAATTTTATGAGAGGACGCCTTCCAAATAAAACCGACCACATCCTAGATATTACCACCTCTTGCCCACAACCACCTATTCAGTGAGCCCAAACCCAAGTTATTTATATTTAGTCACCAATTTGGTGATCGCTCTTTCATCAGGCAATCCGAGAATCCGCCTAGCAACATGTCTATCCATTTGTCCTACGTTAATTATGCTTGAATGGTAATGACTTGGATAATATACAAAAATAATTAGCGTAGAAAACCACGTTCAGGGCAGAAACGCGAATGGTGAAAACCGGAATCTTAGTACTGAGGATTAGGAGTCGTGTCAATGGAACGCACGACGACTGGCCACAGTTACATTCTCACACACCAAATGCATTGCAACCATAGGTCCGTATCACAGTAGAAGTGGAAAGATTGTTGCGTCACTCGTTAGATCATTTCCCAGGCTGTTGGTAACTGTATGAGTGTACAGAACTGCAGTGGTTTTGAAGCAAAAAATTCAACGTTCGACTGCAGCGCTAGCTACCAGATAGTCGAACTCAGTTTGTAGCATTTTGTCTGTTGATAGCTCGGTTGCATGGAATTATCAAATACGTTCGATACCCTCAGAACAGAGATGCTTGGATCGTATTGTGATCCTAAAGAAGACCCGGTAAAATCCAAATTCTGTGTAACTCGGTGCATGTTTTTGTCAAAGAGTAACGTTTTCCGCAGGTTTTTAAGCTAACGAGAATTAAGTGAAATTAACTGAATGATTTTTGTGTTGCATTCATAGACTTTAAGCATTACAGAATCGTTGGAATCTCCATGCATTTGAACAGTGCCATTTTTATGTAGTACTGTTAATGAACAAATTCTTGCTTGAGCACAAGCAAGTAGTACGAAGTTCCCATGGATAGCCTGATGGAAATTAAAGCGCTTTTGGTCGTTCATCAGTAAGGGCTTTTACGATTAATTTTATCACTTAACTAAAATCTAGACATGCTTTCGGGTCTTTTTGGTGATAGTGAGGGTTTAATCAAGCGGTTTTAATCACCCGAACAAACTGCATAGATTTGTTAAGATGCCCTTAAGGATACAGAAGCCGACATTGTCCATTTTGTTCAATTTGACGTTACATCCTGGAAAAGTATCGATTAGTAATTAGGAATGGAGTTTGTAAATTTGTTGCAAAACTAAGATATTTATTTTGCTTGTCGCATTCGTCATCTTCTGATCCAATTTATCCAACTGTCAGATTTATTTATAATAAGACTCACCACTCTTCCTCGGTTCCCTCATTTCAGCCACGTCGAATGCATACTGCGTGGTCGAGTTAGACGAACCCTATCAACGTCATACCACGCATTGCTCCTCTGCCGGCCAGCTGTTCTGGGACCAGCATCTGTTGTTGTGAGTCTCTCACTGGCTCACACAGGCGCATGCACCTATCCAGCGAATAGTGACTGGGAAATTCGTTTGTGTCCCGGTTCATTGTGCATGGAGGCCGTCATAATGGATGCATGTTCTGCCTGGGTCGGTTCGTATGCTTGCTATTGATATATATATATATATATATATATATATAAACCCGGTTCTTACATTTGTATACCTCGCTCTGTCGTGTTCTGGTTTTAATGGCTTCCTTGCGGTGCCTTCTAATCGAGGGTGAAATAAGCAGATGACAAAGCTACGACAGTGAACGGTTTTGCAGACATACCATGAACTGTAGCGGTCAACTAGGGGACCATATGCCTCAATCAACCAGCGCCGGGTCTATGGTCTGACACGTTCAGTTCGGTCATGTTTACTGGTTAATTTTTTGTACCTTTTTGTTTTGTCGTGAGTTGAACAACTTTACCTCTGTCGCCGGCCCTATGTTACGACGAACAACACAGTTCAAGACGTTGTTCTTGTGGACCTGTGTAACGCATGCCCTTAGCTTTAAGTCCTAACACTGACCCCTTTACCCCCTCTCTTACGCTTAGGTTAACCATTGCTCATGTCGTATCCACAACTTATTCTATCAAAACTGTGGAGGCGTCTGTATTCTAATACCGACAGTTTTTAAACGCCTTCAGCACGGCCTATTTCTGAATCAAACTTAAAAATGGAAAGGGTTGTTGCCTACTGAAAAAGTCTTTCTAGTTCGGCAATCCCGAATGGGATTTTTTTGATATTAGCGTTATGGATGATTGCTTTCGATGACTTAAACTGAACGGAACCAAATCTGAGCTGCATAAGCAGGACGGATGAATCATGAGATCTATGCGTCAAGTCAATTGACTACTTGGGCAAATTGTTTCCGGATATTTTGGGTAAACGATATTGTAACTACTAGGAGAACAATACAGTATATTCCCTAATGTTCGGAGCTAATGTGCCCCTCGAATTTCTCTACATTCGCACCCAAACGACAGGAATGCTCGTATCTCGTAGTTATTGATGCCACACACACCAGCGCGTTTTCGTAAGCCATAAGAACTACTGTCCTGATCTCTGCGGTCATATAAATCTTTCCAAGCTTCTTGTTTCTCAAGTCCCACTTTGTTTCCAATTGCTGAACACATCAAGTGTACGTCAGAGATGCGCACGTGAAGTTAGACATACCTCGCTGTCGGCCGATTTTGATGTTATAATGTAAGTTGTCTTGGGCGTAGTTTTCCTGTATCAAGAAGTCCGCTTGACCCAATTACGCTTCCTTTGTGTGAAGCTTAGTAGACTACGCTGGTTGGGTTACGTTTTCCGTATGAACACTCGTCTACCATAACGTGCCCTACTTTATGTTCCTCCCATGGAGTGGAAAAAGCCATGTGGAGGCCAGCAGATGACGTAGCAACGTGTAATGAGAAAATGTACAGCGAAGTTAGGTAAAGTAGGTGTCTCACGCCTTCGTGGTTGGGGTCCGAAAGACTCGTCGACTTGCTGGTTGGAGACACTGAAAGATATGGCAGTAAATCGCGAACAGTGGCTATCGTGTTATCATTTTCTATCGAATCAAAGTGATTAAAACATTACGTTTGTGTAGTTAGGCTGTGTTCTATGTTTTGGCTACTGCAGCTTTCTTATATTTTCCCGCCAGTGTAGGTCCACTCCGCGTTACCCTTGGATATCCCCTCTTTACAGATAAATGTAACTCTAGGGTAAAGGCAGCGGTCAGCGGGGCTTACCTTGCTGCTTAACACTGAACGATGGTGATGATTTTCGACTGCACCTCTTGATCTGAGATGTAGATTTGTTTTGCGTTGTGTACGTGCCTATTTGGAGCATGCTTTCATTCCCCGCTCGATAGTTTACATAAATGTTCCGTCTTCTTGGACAAGAAGCAGTTACCGAGACAAATACGTTGTTTGTCTTTTCCGGTGCATCCTATTGTATCCAACATCCCAAACTACAGAATCCCAATCAACCCACCCCCTTCTATTTCTGGCCCGTTGGCCATTTCGGCAGCTAAGCTGCACACACCTACATTCGCGTTACGGCAATCGTCTTGAAAAATGCTGCTTGGACATCTGTTTAGTTTGAACTGAACTGTCGGTCGAACGATGCTCGCCCGCTTGTTTGCTAGTCCGCAGAAGAACGCCCAAGATGAACCCACCCACCAGCCAACTGAGGTTGATAGATGCTTTCGATTTGGCTTGAGTTCGAGTTTTTTGAATTCGGTCTACGCGCCGAAAGTTATAAATAGACGATAGCACTTTTTACTCTGCCTTGAACAACTGTTCCGTGTGCCCATTTTTATACTGGTCTTCGATTGGTTTTATCCGAGGTCAATCTCTCCTCGGAAATTCATCATTCATATTGGCAATGAGAGACATCACTAGTACCTGACACGGTCGCATCAGTTGGCCATGTGCACTTGTGGACTTGGAACATACGGGACCCATATGAGGTACTATTCTCTCTGTGCGAAAACACTGTGTGCGTTTGTTTCGATTTTGCCCGAAAGTATCGTTTCTCTTTGGATGACCTTGGAGATGGCCAATGATTTTTGGCTCCAAAATGATTAATGCTGTTCATTTGAACTGAAAAAAAAGAGATTGAATGAGAGGGGGAAGTTATCTGAACGTGAATTTATGCAAGCACTAGAGAGTTAATGACAGCCGCCTCATATAATTTTAAAATGCATCCGCTTTGATATTTGATCATTTAATAACTAGATAACCAGCCCATGAATTCCAAATCGTTTCTTGTGTGTACACCATCTTTAGCCTTACACAGCCGAATCCAGAGCTCTTCCGGGCCGATTAAGATGAGAGCTTTCAAGACTAAATAGCCTGTGCCTTTGTTTACTAACACACGGTATGTGATGGTACATCTAAGCGCTTCCAATTTGCTGATGAGTTTATTCTTGGTAGACTTTGGTGAACTTACCCGTCATTTGACTGTTGGGTAATGTCCAACATTCAGCGTCAGCATTAATGCTAACTCCAGTCAGAAGTCCATTACTGACCCCTTCATCTTGGTCGTGTAAAAAATGAACCAGCCTCTTTAAAGGCGGCCCGAAAGGCTCTTCCACCCACATATTTACAGAACTGATCAGGGGAAATCTCCAACGGTATTTGAGCTTTCTAGCCTACGTTCAATTTGCAACGTGATTTTTATTTCTAGAATTAGGGAACTATGAATTCGGTGCCCTGAAAAATAGTCAGATTGCATCCCATCGCTTGCATATCCGCGGGTCGTTACGCTAACTTTCGTCCAAGCGAATCTTTGCCAGATCGAGCACATTTTTCCTTCTGCAACAGCATCTCAACTGGATTTCTATTCTTGATCCAATCGTAAGTCCCCGAAAGCTCTGGTATTTTAGTTTGTCCGATTTGTTGATGCATTCAATCTGACCCTAGGGAACAATTGAGAGCCTCTTGGAGAGAAGAGGAGAGAATCCTCCTTCGAGCATCTCGTTTTTGCCGTCAGCCGTGATCTTACGCTGGCAGTTAGTTTGAAGGCAGTATTTTATCTAACAACTGACCGTTAAAGCTTTCCCATGGATCAGTAAGTGCAAAATTCGCATCGAAAATGTCTCATGGTGCTCTAAGCCAAAAATTATTCTGTCCTATTGTGGCACATAAACTGGCTGGTAACATGTGAACCACTAAGTTTAATACGGTTTTAAATGAATAGTAGGTTAAGTTGCTATTTGGTTGCACAATGTGAAATCGGTCTGCCTTGCATGTTTGCCTGAGAAAGTGTTAAATTAAGATGCGACGATTCACATCTTTGGACAAACTATTTTCTACTGTCCCATTTAGTGAAATGCCCAGTAGATGAAATTGAATGTTTCACGTAGCGATCGACATTTGTGAAAGAAATACAATCTCAATATAGTATTTTTCTGTCATTCGTCATCAATTCGATAGGGAGTATCCGGTAGTTTGTTTTTAAGTTTATATGCATTACTTCTGGGCAGTTAATCTTTTCCTTTCCACATCATTCTGCTTATGAAAGATCTGAAAATTTCTGTCCCGTGCCTTAAACTTTGATATAGATACGGAGGCGTCACATGAGAAGCCAACTATATTATGCTTAAAACGAACTTTGTAAGGCATTTTTGCCATTCTTTCTCAAGGTTTTGGCCCGATAATATTTCTATTGTTTATTCCTACTCTCTGCAGGAGTCGAACGATTGATCTGCTAACTGAGAAAGCTGCTTGCTCGACTCCTTTTTAGGTTTTTTGTAGTCCACTCGCGGATTCGGTTCCGCGTTGTTGTCGTTTCTAAACACGCTTAACTCATTACAGTTTTTCTGCTGACTTACCATGCATGCCGCGCACTGAAATTATCCATTCTGGTACCCAAATCATTAACCTGATTTGTCTGCTTCAGTGACTTGAGGTCGTGGTTAGATCTGGCACTGACAACGATAACAATAATGCAAGGCGTCAGACATAAAGTAGATGAGCCACTGCATTGCCCGGTTTTGTCACATCTGACGCAACAATGTGTGATGTGCGAAGTCATGGTGTGAATGTGTTTCCACAAGCAAGCTAGGAGGTTGGCTTTTGTAGAAACCATGTCCTTGTGCATGTCCGAAGCCAGAGTATCTTACACGTACGTGCATGGCGTGATCAGATAAATAGGAGCTGATTTATGATATATTTTAGCAACTACCCAGCTAAATGGCGAGAAGAGCGTTTTTCGTCACAATCAAAATTTGAACAGATTGTAAGTCCTTGTTATTAGATGCGAAGGATAGAACTGTTTTGTCTGCTTCTGTATGGTTTGAATCGTTGTCGCCGAGCTGATCTAGTTTAGCCTCACACCTCATTCAGTCTTGGAAAACCCTGATTTTGGCAGTCGATTTTTATCACATAACGTCCAGGTATCAAGTGGATGGTTTTTGAAGATACATGGAGAGAATTTTGTTTTAAAATGATGTTGCTTTCAAAACTGCATGTCTATTTTGAATCAAATGTGTATTGAAACAATCCGAAAGGTTCCTGTTCATCTCAGGAACCTGTTCTATCCTGAAAGGACAAACTGGCCGACAGTATTCAAGTGCTAATAGCCTCTTTTATTAGGGAATAATTTCAAACTGCGTCATTGCCATTCGCACTAATCGTTAGCGTACCCAAACCTCAGTTAACTCACTTACTTCTCCATTTCAGGCTTCAAGCTGGAAGTCTTGAACTGACCTTGGCAGTGCAGTGGGTTCTTGACACCACTGTAAATGTTCTTTGCTGTAACCGCCGCGATGTAAAAACTAGTATGGACGTTCGAAGAAGTAACTAGTAAACACCGATGGAAAGATGGGCATAAGGATGTTTTACTAAGCAACTTATTATCCGGCTGATACCAGTGCTTCTCCTTATTTAAACTTCTCAGGATTTATCGTGTAAAGTACTGACTACATTGTAGCTGCTTTATCTGCATGAAGTTTCCGCATGTGTTGTCAAATCTGTTAAAGGCGTGTTCTTTGAACCTGAATTTCTGACAACTTTTTATGGCTTTATTCTGCAAATACAGAAGTGAAATGGGTAAAATGGACCGCAGTATTCAATTTAACTTAGACGCAAACTAGATGAGAGGCAATCAAAACTAAAGTCGTTGACTCGCACATTTCTATCTAACTCCACTCACGACAGGATCTCTTCTTTTATTCTCTGCCTGATGACAGTGATTTGAACACTAATTCGAAGCGAGTGGCGTTGGAAGTGTTCGAGTTGTCGAAACGAAAAAGTGAGTCATCTGGACGCGTGTTTATCACGCTGTTTTTGTTTCCCTACTTGGTACGATCATCACTCGATTATACTGCTTCTCACGGTTTGTATTCGTCAATCAGAGGATTCGAAAGGATGAATAGTTCTGCGTGCGAAAAGTCATATTCAGAATCACGACACATGTGCAAACCGTATTGATTACGATCACCCTGACAAAGTCATGGAGATGGTATAACCATCGAGTCAATGAACTGTACGTGTAGGCTTCATGAAGCACGATCTGCTGAATGATGGGACATGCAGTTTTGACCAACCTCTCTCACTTCGGGGTTACAGGTTCGCTTTTTTCAGTATTTCGATTGGGCTTTGTTATGTCTTTACTAACAATCGTTTGTCAGTACACGTGCGATTATTTTGGGTTGTTTTTGGTTATAATGTGCATTTTTTTGCTCTGTTTCAAGCACGGGTAATTGGGGAAAGTACAGCGATCCCCGATCTTGTAGGCTAACTGTTGATGTGGGTTTTTGTAGGAGAATCAATTGTGTATGGGTCAGCGCCGTGGCATGGATGTCTCGCTTAACAGAAAAATGTTCTAATTGGAAGCCCAAAGTTTTTATGCCTCGTAAAAGTTACATGCATAATGGTATATCTAACAAAAGAGCAAAATCGTTATTTGTTACTAATTACCACAATACCTAGTTTACAATTACAGCAAGAAAGCCAGACGGGAAGATAGGTCGTCATATTTCAGATGTGCATTTTTGGTGTAAGTTAGAAATGTAGTTATTCGAAACCGATAATTACACTGTTCATGTTGCTCTAGAAACTTGGGAGTCCTTCCCATTTCTGATGGATACGAGGGCGTGCAGGACGATTTAGCTGATAAGCCCAACTTGTACAGATACTAGCCAGTCAGCGCAGACGAAGTAGCTTCAGGCGAGAATATGATAACTCATATTCAAAGGTAATAATTTTTTAATTGCAAAAATAGTTATAATGCAATCTTTTTAAACACCGTCTTATTTTTGTTACACCTCACAGTGCGCGGTGGATATTCTGCCCTTTAGCGGAATCTCACGATTAAGCCAAGGAAAGTTAGGACCAATTTTTACTCCGTGGGCTTAGGCTGATTCAAATTACTGGGTGTTTGGGATAACAGGATCATCTGATTAGATAGCTGGAGACACAGTGCCGTTCTTGCAATCGGTACCTTTCAGTCGCCACAAATTTCTCGTCGCATCTCTTTACATTTATTTTCCGGATATTCTTTTGCTTATTGCGTTCTCCCACAAATGTCACGGCCAGGCTGCAACTAGAACAGTCGCAAATCAGTGTAAGGTTTTAATAACATAACTAAGCTGCACTGGGGATGCCTTAATCCAACTGAAGGCAGGTACCCTTTCACCATTGCAACAGTTGATAATCTCAATGATTGAGATTCGTGAGCGTTCACTTGGAGGTTAACATTCTTTTGACCGTACGGATCTGTATGCACACAGACAGTAGACAACGTGTACCGTAATGTGAATATATGTCCTCGTAAGATGTTTGACATTTTGATTGTCGTGGTATATGATCGGATCCAGATAAGCTAAGTGTGACTTCAGTAGACAGGATGGATTAATCAAAGAGCAAGAGTATGAAAGGCGAGAGCTTTCAGTGTGAAATGGGATGTTCTCTTGTCAGGTCAAATTCGGACATCGCGTTTTCCTTGTCTTCTTCAGCCATCGTCGTCCATTGCTACTTTAATCGTGAACTTGGTATTAGTTTTAGTCATGAGAGTATTTTAAATTTGACCGAGTTGTTCCGTAGTCACTATTCTGGGTTCTGAGGAATTTATTACCATGCATTGTGTAAACCAAGGAACTTTGTGAGAAAAGAGTGAAGTCTCGTCACTTTGTATTCCGGAAATCGAGGCAGAGAGAGCGGGTGGGGGAGAGCAGGAGAAAGAGGGAGGGAAATAGAGCACGACAGATAATTCAAACAGACTGTCCTTTTTAATCAACAGTTGACCAACAGTTACTTCCCACAGAATGTTAGTTTTATTTTTCCACATAAGTGCGGTGATTTGAAGTCGGTAAGTTTTCCCGACGTGCGAAGTGCACAATGCGATTCTTTGAAGAATGTTGCTGTATATTCGCAGATTTACAGTCTGTTAATGGTCTCCCAAAAATAGAAACATCGATCCCGGCCAGTTGGTTTTTTCAAGCAGATAACGCCAATCGCAAATGAACCCTGGGAAACATGGTTTTTCATGAGATAAAGCTGATAGAATAAGTCAGTCGATCGACTGGCAAGTAACGACTGGTTTGACCTGATAGCCACATTGTTTTTTTCCTAATCTGCAAACTGTCGGTGGTAGATTTTCTACCCATTCACGATTCGTGGAGGTAAACAAATATGGAGTAGGATTGTGAGTGTCACATTGTTCCAGCAGATCGATTTCATTAACTCCAGTCGGGGATCCTGACAGCTCTCGTAAAGTCTGGATGTCTTCATATTCTCAAGATTTTCTCTGTTTGTGCACGTGCTGCACATTGCAGTGTAACCTGCCGGTAATATTGTTAATCCCAAGGTGTACGAAACCAGAAGAATAGTCTAATCTGTTAGACTCAAGTGACTGTTTTATTCATCAAATACGATCACCACCGCCTGTCCCAAAGAGACTGCACCTCGACGTTATGCGGCGCCTTGCGTGCCTTCGTAACCCAACGAGCTATGCAAGATGGCATATCTCAAGCCGAAGATACAATCATGCCTCGAAGGTCAACGGGTAGAGGCCTGACGAAGTATTCTCCTGGTCCTCCAAGTCGGGGTTGATCTGAGTTAGCAGCTCAGTCAGAGAAACGGGTGAAAGAATAATTGGTCCAAGTAGATGGGCTTCCATTCAGCCTCTCCCCGCTGCCTTTCGGATTGGTTCTCGTTAGAACCAAAGGCATTAGTTGGAAATCCTCATCGTTCTTCTGCTTAGCGACTGCACTCCCTAGTAGTCTTCGTCCAAAAAACTCTCGATGTGTAGCGCAGCACGATGAATTCTATACTGTATTGGTCTTTGAACAAAATAATCAAGACCACGCTACCCCAACAGGATGGTTAGTAAAATACATGCACCTGCTCAGAGTTCTGGTGCTGCCTTATGCGTGAAACTTTTGTGTCAAAGACTCGGGTTAGATTTCCCAAGGAAAAGCCCTTCTGCGATGTGGGCAGTCGGGAAGTATCGATTGCCCAAATACCGCCAGCCTCCTTTCTACAGCGGAACCTAACTAATTTCCGTTCGTCCAAAGTAAGGACCAAGCAAGTTGTCATGAAGAACTGCAGCTTGATGGATTCATCTGATGGCACCATTAGTATAAGCAAGCATTTCTTAAACCGAAGTGGTCACTTCACTTAGTTACCTTCAAAATCTGCACATCCAACCAAATAGAGCATCAGACAGACCCAGCTAGGACTTTTGACACTTCTGAAGTTGATATGCGCTGTCTCCGAAAGACACGTGCATGAACTCACTTTGTAGCCCAGATATAACCTCATTCTCTCACTTTACTTTTCTTGTTTCGGGTGGTCCCATTTCGGGCGCTCATGGGCAGACTTCCGTTAGGATCGCTGTGACCATGCGAGTGAAGCGCGCAGTGTTAGGCTGGGATGGGTTCTACCCGCAGGCCACACAGCATTCGCATCACTGACTTCGGTTCTTAGCCATATCCATCTTTGTCTCCAAAACACAACTCACCTCATCTCTTAGGTCCCAACCAAGAAGGTGGGAACCACCAACCGAGGCCAAAATGGACGCTAACTTCCTCATACCTCTACGCCAAGTCATAGCCTGACCGCTATGTCACTTCTTCCAGCCTTGACCAGCACGTGCAAGATCGCGAGCAAGTAGACGAAGGTCAGACATAAGCAGTACGTGTCAAAACCACCCAAGACTATTTAGAGCGATTATTTAAGTCAGAGGACGACTGTCTGCACCCAATACATGACGACGCACCTGGTCATTGCTCACTCAGTGTTCCCACCAGACTCGAGCAATGCTTCGAAGACACATTTGTAGCTATTGGCGATTTAGTCGATTTGGGTCCACCGCTGACTAAAAGAGGGCGGACGCCAAGTGGCGTGCCGGCGATTAGAACGTTTGAAATTCGCACTAGCGAGAAACAGTTGATAGTCCGAGCACGAGGCCAGCAACCATCGTCTATTTTCCGTACAACAGCAGTCGAGACCAAAGGAGCCTAGATGGGCCTCGTTCGAGGACAGCCGAACTCCTCGAGCAGTAATGTCCTCTGCCAAGACCACGATGTCACTCCGCCTTGCTGTGCATGAGAGGTCGTGCAACTTTTGATAGGTGTCTTTGATTGCATCTGGGCTGCAATCTGTTGGTACGTACGCTGAGACAACAAACAAGTTATGTCTATCAGAGCGACGATTTTTTACTCTGCATGAACCTCCAGGTCTCACTGTGCATAGTCGGCTGTCGACTGAGATCTAGTCAAGTAGTGCAGCCTCAGCCCTCTCACTGAAAGCCACATCAACCCCAGCAACATCAGAGGCCGTAGACTCAGGGTCTCTAGAAAGACGCAAATGAAACTTCACGAAAGGTGTAGATGGGAATTTCAGTCGGGTAGCGGATGCGGTCTGCAATGAGAGTCTCTTGGATACAACACATGTGGATGTCTGTGGTCTGCAATTCGCGAACTAAAAACCCCTATTGAACTACATGCATGTGTTCGCACATTGAAGGTGGCTAGTTTGAAGGGGCATCGAGGACGAAGAAATGCATCAGTCGGCGAAGTCGGTTCGGTAAAATTTGGATGCTACCTGCGGGGCGACGCGAGAGAACAAGAACAGGACTTATGTCAGTGGCACTGCCGCTAGCGTAACCGACCGCAGTTCCAGAAAAATCTAAAGACTTATGTGAAGAAAAGGGAAAAAACAGTTATGTATGATCAAGGTCCCGATCGCAAGTTAGAGACCAGTCAGAAACGTTCGTTCGTCGATCAGTCATATTCATGTTTGTGTGCTCCGTGGGCTGTTGTACTATTCGATCACCCAGTCCAGAGCAAGCCTTTTTATTCCAGGATGCACTTCTGGACTTTGCACAGTCAAGTGCTTTCTGCAGAATAGCAAAATCATTTCAGACGAACTGGTTGCCAGTTGATCAGTTCATACGCTTCTTTTGGAAAACCTTGGGGGGTCAGTGGGATACAACAAGGGGCAATGGCCTTATTTGGATGACGGGTCACACTCGCTACGTCGAAGTGCCACCAGCGGGCCTGAACCCACCTTATTCACGGCTAGCTGCATAGATGATGACCGTTCCCTTATCCGCAACCCAGGGACGGGCCCAGTGACAAGCAGCTCCGTCCTGAGACTGCGCATTGTGCGCTCAACGGACGTTGTGGTGTGCTCTATGCTCAACTTTGCTACTTAGCAAAGATGGAAATGGCACATCGAAGGCCGATTCTTTGCCCCAGACGGTCGGGCCCACAACGAAGACCTCCTCACCCAAGTTTGTTCTGGTGACAGACCGTTTCTGGCAAACCAGTTTTTGCTATAGAAAGCGATATCGACTTTCTTGGTGCCCTCCTTCGCCTTCACGGCGTTGGACTCAGTCTGATCACATTGTCATTAGTCATCGGTGACGTGGGTCAATCGAGGATTGTCGATCGTTCTGGTCCTAAGATCATCCTTTGTTACTTGCTCGCTCCCGTGGTCACACCAGCACGAAAACCACGTCATGTACAGCTGATTCTTGATGATTACCTCCGACTTCAATTCCAGTCGGAATTTTCAGTGCAGACGCCGTCTCGAAAAAATGCCCAGGATCCGAGCAAACACTGGAAGCAGATCAAACAAGCCCTGCGTTCCGCAGCAACCACCACACAGGACTCCTTGTCACGAAAACCTCAGAAACGGTGGATATCGTCAACTTCAGTTTTCCTGGTAGATGCTCGCAGATCCGTCCCCTTGAATGCCGAGTTCGTGCTCACGGCGATCACTCACTGGAGTTCACCACAGGAAGTGGTGTTCTTCAGAGTTGAACTCTTTCACCCTTTCTTCTTAATTTTGTCAGTGAGATGATTGTGGAGGTAGTCCTTTCCTCAGGTGATAATAGTAACATTGGCATTTGTTGCCTGACTTAATGTACGGAAGACGTTGTACTACTGAATGAGGACCCAAGTAAGTTGCCGGTTTTTCCCGATCGTCTGAACTTTAGTATAGATATTTTCAACAGTTTTGAATAGTGATGTATTTTGCAGCCCAAGTTGGGATTTTTCAAGCTCTTATAAACACCGATTTTGGCGTTTAGATCGCAAACGTTTCATCCTCAGCCGAGATTATATTATCAGTGCATTGATGATGAAATGTTTGCGATCTAAACGCCAAGCTCAGTGCTCACAAAACTTGATATGCCTTTTATGTCTTCGAAATGTAAAATGGTGTTGCTGGAGTGAATTGTCTCAAAGCCAAACCTTGTTCTTTCAGGGAACAATTGGATGAGGTGAGTAAATTTAGTTACTTGGGTAGCTGTATCTCACCCGATGATCACATGTCGGATGAGGTGTCTTCGCGCACACAGAAAGCCCGATTGGCATTTGCTAATTCGGGGCATCTGTGGCGTCGGCATGGCATCCGGTTATCGATCAAAGCCCGAATATACGCCGCATTGTGCGCTATTATTCGAGGCAGGTAATGATTGGAAGATGGCTGGAAGTAACTAGGCGTTGGCATAACTCCAACCAGTAGATTGGCTCGTGTAGGTCTAGTTAAACCATCGGACTGGGGTCCACGAGATCCCCTCAATTAATGGTTGGAAATAATAAGTGGTTTGGCTTAGTGCCGCAGTCAACGACATTCTTGTATTCGAGACCTTTTTTCTTCTGTATAGTTCTTCCACTTACTATTTTTCAGTCGATCTCCCATTATTCCCCGTTCTTTTTCTCGTTGAGCAGATGTTGCTGTGAAGCAGCAACCAAAACCAGGGCACGTCGGAGCAAGGTGAATAGTTGTACAAACTGAACTGGACTGAACAACCGCTGAATTAGCCCTTCCTTTACTCCCGGGAAAATACCGGAAGCTTAATCGTTAATGCACATAAGCGTTATCAATATGTCGGTGGTATTATCGCCAGGTGGGAAAATGTCACATATAAGGCTCCATTGTGCAGCCGTCGCAAAATTTTGACGGTGACAAGGTGTAATTGATACTCTGATCACCCCGCTCCACACCTGACACGTTGAAGTTGTCAATGCAGACTGTTAAGTGGTATGGTGGGTTTGTTGTTGCGGTTGATTTCGCCAAACCGTAGAATCATCCGTCGGAAGAGAATTCAAATAAATGCATGAAACGTTGGATTCCAAAGCTGCACGGTTTTCGGTCCACAGTCGAAAGTACTTGATCAACTGTAATATATCTCACCAAAAATCCAATCATATCTATGTGGAAGTGATTACCCTAAGATATCGAACCTCAAACGGAAATTTTGAATACTGCTAAACGTTTAACATAGTAAAAGTTATTCCCCGGAGGTTGCCTAAATTCCCACATTCTCGGCTTTCGGATTGTTCCGAAACACTCTTATCATTTCCTGTTAACTCTCTAGATTCGACGTTATTGCTAACATAGATGTTGCTTTTCCCCCTACTGGATTCTCCAAGATAAAAACATACATGTGATAAGGAACCAAGCAGTTCGTAATTTTATTTCCAAACTTGTGCAATGCGTACGCGAACGTTCAAAAAAAGTGCAGTAGTAAGAAAGTAATTAATAACATTCATAAAAGGACAGATTGTATTCTAAGCCGTGCGGCTAAATGCTGTAATCGACTAAGTTTCTCTTAGATTTTCTACTCTTGGTGCATAATCTCTCCGGTTTGCATATTAACGACACGTAGACAAAAACAACTGGACCATTTATGCATCTCAAGCTGGTCTGTTTAAAAGTACTAACCAGGCAGTATTCCGTTCGCTTTACTGGCGTCCAGGAAAGAGGGGAAATAAAACAATGTCCTTGCCATGCTTCTGTATTCTATGACTGTGACAGATTGACCCAAAAGATAGAAGGCAGAGCCATGTGAAATTCTAATTCTGATGTCTAAAACTCATCGGTACAATATCCGTCTGAAATGACTTGTGCGGCTGGTAGCCGGTGAGCAGTATACCTCCGCAAGGCTAAGTAGCAACTTTCTGGTTGCTGTTGTTTCTGCCTTTGCTCATCTTTTTTTGTTACATAAACAGACGTTTTGTGAAATGATTCCCGAACCGGGAATTGCATTAGATGATGAAATTAATTGAACCAAAACAATATTAGATAGGCGCTGCTAGGACTGTGGTCACTCGTGATCCAAACCCCTCGCGCCATATATAGTTGGGTAGAAATCCAACCGTTTGAAAAGTTACACATTTCATCTCTTTACGAACTGATGCTGTGATACCGCTGGGGTCACACCAATAAGGATAGCGTGATCAGATCCGGGATTTTTGTGTGTAATGTCGTATGCTGTGAAATGTCGAAAAGTAATGCCGGCGTGTTCCGAAATTTGCGGGCTGACGTTCGGAATGATTTCGCTGTACATGTCCTTAGCTAATCAGATGAGTGTTCGGTTCTCAAAGTACTGGCAACTTAGCAAATCGTGTGCTCAATGCTTGTATAACCATCGATTGGATTACTTTTTCTTCACATTTCCTGACTTTGTACTGGTAAGAACAGTGTATGTCTGATCACTTGTCACGCCGCGCAGCAGATCAGAAAACTTGCCATGGAAATGGACTTATCGCGGTTAGAGTTTTGAATATTCAATACAACAGTTCAGAATAGTTTCTGATACCTATGATGTCAGCAAGAAGAAAGGCAGATATTCTTTTACTTCCGGAAAATTTTGTATCCTTAGACAACAAACATGGACCTGAAGCGTTTCTTCTCACTTGTAATCAAAGATTTCAAAAATCCTACCAATAATACCTTCCTTTCTACACTAGCTGTTATTCTAATTCATCTTTCTTTATGAATAAACTTTTAGCCGTCATGTACTCGTGCTCCCGTGAGCACTTTTCCTTGAATGTTAATCTAAACCATGAGCCTGCCAATTAGGTCATCGATTCCCGACGTAAAAAATTCACGCGGTCTTGAAGTATGCGGTGTAAATAATATTGATTTTTGTCTAAAATAAATCCTTGAGCCTGTGGCTGTAGAAAACAATGATTAAATGCTCATTGTATGTCCCTGTTTACTTAATTAGTGCATACTTTTCCACTTGACATTAATAGCGTTTTTAAAGCACGGTCTTAGTTACATCCCGATTGCCGGCTTTCATTTTTCTACTGTAAGGGATGTGTTTCAAACCCTTGTTAACTGTTCTGTGAATGGGGTAATGTGGATTGGAATCTGACACCGTATACAAGCAGGACTAATTTAAAAGTGGTTTAAACATAGCAGATAATTCCACGGTAAGAAACGACGCTAACGACATGGATGCGAAAGGGAGGGAACACGACAGGTCTGGTGATAGTCGCGCATACGCGTCGCCAACAAAGGTATACGTTTGGTCCTTAACTAAAAATAGGTTTGTTCACAGTTGTCCCTGGCCGGCTACATCACTGTTGCTCCTGGTAATCTGCGTCTATTTCTTTTGATTTCCTTCGTATCTTGATGACATACTCGGCTGAGGTTTGAGAGGATATGGGGTAATGTCAGACTAAATGATTCAACCACCTCATTACGGTCTCACTTTTTCCATGTTTTTGTAACGTCTCTTCCAGCCCATCCATCATCCCGAAAGTACGTTAGAAGCCTAGGGAATCACATATGGTCACAATTCTGTCAGTGATAAAAATTGAAATAAAGCTATCGTCAACTGCAGTCGAGTGAAGGCAACTAGTATTACAATTCCTATACTTGAGTAAACATGATGCAAAAGTCCTCACATTATCAGTTGCTGCTCGCAATGCTGAAATTTAGTCATTATCAGCATTTATCTTAACTGACATCAAAATCTTTTCTTGCCCCTTTGGTGAACTAATGTATACCAACGCTTGGATATGCCTGTCACAATTTCAAGGTGGTTACCAGTGGTTGGTCACCGCCGAGGTTGGCTGAAAGACGAATTGTGTCACACTTGATCAAAATCAGCTCTAATGTTTTCTTCTAAAATTTTACGTAGTCTTGAAAATTCATTTCGTAATTTGTTTCTGTAATCAATCTTGAAGTGATTTCGTATGAAACTGTGCTGTGTAACAGGTGTTCAAGACTTGAATAATGATTACAGAACGGAAGCCGCTTACACAAGGAGAGCATGATGAGTTGGACAATTTTACGGTTTTCGCATATACAACGGAGAAAACTAGTGATTGTTCCTTTGTTTCTTATAGTTCTGGTAGTCTGTCGTGCTCGCCGGTGTGTTTCTGTCTCACTCCCTCTCTCTCTCACACACAGTGGAGAGTAGTGCCAAATCACTGTCTGCTGTTGTTTCCATTACTTACATGTGCACAGCCTCTTTTCAGCTGAGGCCATTGGTTACTAATTCTAACCAAATAGCTAGGTCAGAAAAGTGGATTCAGACCGGTAAAATTAATATAAATCAAAAGAGGAATGGGAAACAAGTGGCTAACTATACGGAAGGTTATAGATTCAATTCTACCTGGTAAGGCACCAGTTTTGTAAAACAGTTTGTTGTTCTGCGGAACGCACCACACGTAATGAAAAGTTGTCATTCTGACCACCACACCACTACACTGAACCTGTCTGATCTCATGCAATTTATTCCAAGTGATAGCAACATCTGGACATTTCGAGGCAGCTCAGTTTGTATTACAGGTACAGGTGTAGTAATGACCCAAATTCTGGTCAAGTGTGTGTGGATGATCACCTGGCCGACAGACAGCTGGCAAAGCATCCAAGACCGTCAGATTACGAATTAGTTACTATACCGTTTTGTGGCTAATAAGCAAAATTAGGGCAAGAAAAACTCGTAGAGTGAACTTACCAGGCAGTTCCAAAAAGCTGGTAGCCAAGGTCATTTATGTGGCATTTTCCCATTCTCGTATCCCGGGCCGATCAGTTATCTTGTAATATGAGCATTCCTACTCTTTAGAGAGACTCGATGAACAGTTATCAAAACCCAGGTAAGCTTTACTGGGGATCGGTAAGTCATGCAATGGTACTGTAGGAATTAAAGAAAGGGCGAACTTGTCTAGCATCAGATAAATGTCCGAACGATCAGGAACCAGGATCGATGGTGAAACAATCGGATGCGAGCGATCCAGCTACTCCAGTGTGAAGATTTCATCCCATTGGAACACAGTGGCTAGTTGAATCAGCTGATCGCAAGCAGTTAGTCAATTAACGAGTGTTGTATCTATGGTCACTCAGTATATTCTTTGAACCCTGCTTTTTACACTGATAAACGAACTATGTATCACTCAACTCGGAAAAATATGGATGTTTTTCTGTTGCCCGGACGGCAGTTGCTGCAATGCACAGTATGCACAATTAAGTATTGTTTCATATATGAAAACCAGTAATACTTTTCAAAGCTAGACGTTTTCATTCCGATCAGGACAGTCGACTCTTCCCCTGTGCATAGCATCATCTGAGAAGGTTTGTCGACGAGCCATCCATTGTAATTTGCAGCATTTGGAGCCATTCTTTTTCCACACACGTAGACTTCACAAACTGAACACGATCTATCTGTGAAATATCCGGTGCCTCATTTAAGATTGACATTACCCTATAAAATTCAGTTCGAGGTTTTTACTTGAAAGTGCTGAAGTTAAATCTGTATCGGTGCTCACGTTGCCAAACATTAAGGTAACCACCATTCCAGTAAAGTTAAGGCTAGATTAATGTACACTTCATGCGGCACCAAGAATTGGGTGTAATAAGTCGCATCTGTGCGCATCAAATCAAAAGTAAGGTGGGATTGATCCGCCGAGTTTTTTTATACTGGACCTATTTCTGATCACGTAAGCTCCCGCCAAGATAATGAGCATTCATGGAAGTGGTTCCTATTCTGACGTTAATGATAAATGTGCCAGAATCAAGTGGCTATAATAAAGAGTAAGCGAGTGGCGATATTTGTTAGACCTAATTTTATCATTAAGAAAGTAAGCCCTCATCATACAACCGATTTATCGCTTGCATGAAAAATATGAGCAGAAGCCAATTACTGCTGACCACCTCAGAGCTAATCAAACGGTCTTTTGGTTATCACAGATCCCGATATAATCCACGATGTGATTGGCTGCGAAAGTGAAACACGTTGCATTATAAGTTTATAACATAGATAATGGACATGAAATGATCAACAGGTCCGGTCGACCCACTTGTGTGTTCTAAGTCGACAGCAAAACTGTGAGTGGTTTTCCGGTTAGCACCAGCTAGAAGATAATTTTGAAGTCCGACATTTACTTTCGGCGTGGTGAGTGTATCGTCTGTTGAATCACCAAGTCAAGATTCCAAATTAAAGGTTAACATTGGGCAGCTGACACCGATCGATACGCCGATAAGAAAAGCCACTCAAATCGACTGGGCCAATGGACGTTTGGGAAAACGCTCCTTAGTACCGAGTCTCGTCTTTTGATCCGGAATAGTGGGTGTTTGCGGACAACTGGTGTACCGTAATAAAAAATCCTTGCAATAATAACGAGGTTGTTCGAAGACAGAGAACTCCTCTTACATGTCTCAAGCCGATCGCATTGGTGGCATTTCGGAATTTTTCTGCCAAGGATACAGATAGTAAATCCTTTTTGCGGTTAATTACCTGTTGGACTTTAAGATATGCTCGTTGAGGATACGGTGATAACTCGTTTCTGAGGCATCGATTAAACATGAGGCAGCGTACAGAATAGACTCCAGCAGCGAGCGGAATGCTCATTCCGGCTATCGTTTAGTGATCCCAACATCTACTATGTTCATTGATAGTGAGATTGATGCAACAGAACCCGGAGTGGGCTAAATTTGCCTCATCTTTCTCAATTAAACAGAATCCGTGTCCAAAGGTCGTGCCGAACAGCTACTGACGAGTCTTTTGTGTCCTGCCATATCCGCGACCGAAATGGATCAGGACTCGCTATTGACAAATTTGTGGGACGGATCAGAACCCCGACGACGTTTACCACTTCTACCTACATTCAGCGGTGTGACGCTACCATCTTCCGGGTCATCTGGACCAGCTTTGAGCTCCGTGCTCGCAACCGCAACCTCATCTAGCGGCACAAATGTCACCACAACAGCGACGCCAAACGTACAATCGAATCCGTGCATCACAGCAGAGGTAATACTAGGATGGTTTTTTGTTTATGTATCACCAATATACAGTTTTTCCTTCCACTCCCATTGTCATTCTTGATTCATTGAGGATAACCATTTCATGTTTTTCTCTCATTTACGCTTTGATTAATTTATGTCGATCTGCGCTACCAGTAGTTTTCTTACGGTATCCCTTTAAAATCGCGAACACGCTTTCACTCATTTTTTCCCTGATTTTCGAGTACAGTGTGACGAAACGACTTGGTTTCTATAACAACTTATGATACCAACAGCTTAGAAATCAGTGATCTTCATTCGTTTACTTTAAACGCTTCACCAGGCCGTATCGGTCTATCTCAATCCCGTCCTCATTGCTCAAGCAAGCACGATTAGGTATCCTCGGACAGTTCAATATAACTGCAATTTTTCGGTCACAAACAAACGGTGCACAGATTTGTCCAGGTCGAAGCTCATCGGTTGATCGCCTCTTGACTCTTGAGTCCATTGTCTGGTCTACATCTTGATCGAGGCCCATACTCACCTCCAATAATATCACCTTGTACTTGAATTAGGATTCCAATCGATTCAATTCCTGCTCTGTGTATTGTTCACCTAATCTTGACTAAAAATTTTATCCTCGGTAGGTTTTGGAGGTCGGTTCGTTACCCTATTCCTTTCCACTTCCAATATAAGTGTGTTATCAAACTGAGTAGCAGTAGGGTGCCATCTGAAATTAATGTGACCAGCGGTGATTGGGTTGGGCCTCAAAAGATCAATAACGGTGACCTCGGACACATCATTCGGTATACACTAGCAGTCATTGGTCTTCGGCGAATCCCAAATACGAATAATGGTTCGGAAAATTTTCCCGAGATTATTGAACCAAGCCCGCTTTAGGGCTGAGAATTTTGACCAGTGCGGACAGAGTGACCACAAAGTCTTTCCAACGGTTTTAACCATCCATCTGTTTTATAGCTCGGGTTGGTGATTTTGCAAGTCCTGCGACTTTTTTGGGTCTGTCGTTTCAAATCGTAAGTGTTTCGTTGTCAACACTGAAAATATCATCTCGACTTGTGTTCAAAAATCTGTTACCCCAAGACTTCAAATACGAAAAGGCTGTCGTCTTTTGAAACTACTTTATTGCAGGTAATCTAGGGAAACCGGTAACTTTGAAAAGTTACATGTGGAGTATACGGCCCTTAAGTAGAATCTCTCAGTCATAGTTGTTCATCAAGGACTGGCCAGTAGATGAAACGACAAGAGATACGACCAACTAAACCGCTGTGCTTGATTGGCTGGGCAAGTCCCAAGTCCAGGTTCTGACTCATGACTGCCATCCGCTGCGGGAAAAATAAACTAAGGGACTCGTCTGCGAGGTGACAATCGTAACCAGTTCACAACATTTACAGCAAAATAAAAATATACGTAAAATGAGCTGAGACGTGTACTTGTACTCAGTGACAGTTGCGCAGACTGAAATAAATTGTTTGACTTTCGGTTAGTTGACACGTTGACTGTATTCTTAGCTTTATTGGTTGCTCAGCGTTTCGTAGAAAAGCCAAAAAGATATTGCATTGCGGCCCTAAACAGTGGAACCGTGAAACTATTGTGCATAAATACACGGAAAGACTGAACGCCTCCTTTGGCGAAGTGGAATGGAGGAAGACTAGGTTCACTCATTTGGGATCTTCACTGTACGAATTTCCAATAAACCCGAAATTGATTTTGCACTCCTTGGCATGATCATACACAAAAAACAGTTGGATATAATAATAACTTCGTTCGTGTGCCCAGCACTCACGGGTCAGTCGGAACCACGTGCTATCAAATCCGGATGCGCATTATTTGTGACAACAATTTCCAGTGAGACAATTTTCTGAACCGGATTTCACTTCAAAACATATACCACATTCACTCTTGCTTTTAGTCTTCACAACCATAAGACACGCTATTTTCTCATCAGATCTCTCGAGTAGACGTAGGTTTTGCAAACTTTCATTCACTTGGAATTTTCTACCCCCATCCTTCTCTTTTTGATGGTTTGTTTGAGCTACTGCACTAGTGTACTGCTCTTACTCATTTGGTCTAACCATCCTGTTTACTTGGTAGTAACCAAAGAACACAATAGTATTCAGACGCTGACCTGAAAATCGTATTAGTAGCGTTTCTCGACAAAACAATAGGCTTTGGATGTTCCTGCATGACAACTGATCGTTCTGGTTTTTAAAAAAGATTTTCCAAACTTGAAATAGTTCATTGATCTAGTGCAACATCAGATGCAATATGCCATTCTTTTCACGTGTTTTCTGCCAGCTATGCGTCGTTCTGTTGTTTTTGTGCTGTCATTTTGGTGTTATTTCTGCAGCCAAACTATTTGTACAATCCACTCTTTGCCTCGTCTTCACGTGTGTCGATTACTGCCCGGCTAATTTGATCTAGATTCACCTACGAGAAATATAACACGCTCACGTATGAGATGAGTCAACAATGTCTCATGCACACGTGACCTTTAGTGTTTATTAGCTCTTGTCTGCTGTTAACTACTTTCGTCTCTAAACACGATCCTTGATTTGGGAAAATGAAAAAAATTGGAAACAGCACTCTGGAAGACCCCGTGCTATTCTTGCTATATTTGATTTCCCACTACGCACCGGAATGTATCAGTCCGCGGCGATTGTATGCGATTATCCCTTGCCTGTACGGGCGCATTTCACGTGATTTGTTTGCGTGTTCAGCTGTGTGTCCGCTAGATTGTACACAATTTTTCCAGTACATATGTTTGCGAACCCATGCCTCTTGTGGACTGATCGCCATCATTGACACGCTCTGGGGTACGGTTTTTAATAGATACCGTTGTATGCAGTACCAGTTTCTGAAATGCATCTTCTCGCGAGCAATCTCCATCATCAGTTCTGTTAACGATAGTAGAATCGAGGGGCGGTGAAACAGCGGCATTAGAACTATTGGCTAACCTAGAATCATTTAGTTACCCCTACTTTGCCAAATCGCGCACCACAAATCACAGTGGAATCTGAGCAGATTTCCATTCAATCCATATGTTCGTAGATTTTGACCCGCGCGATGCTAGCTTATATTGAATTAGGATTTTCGGTAGTTAACCAAATTCTGTGAATTTTAGGAGGTCCATTTTGCTTCAGCTTCTTGACGCGAAGAAAATAACCAATGGAGGTCATCCTCCGATCAAAAGCAACAGCCTGTGGCCGTGTCAAAACCAACGACAGATGGTGAGACTGAAAATGCGCTGAAATATCAGCCATAATTTTGCTTGACCTGCGACTGAGCGATCGATGCTAGTTGGTATGATGAGTGCACTAGTTCGAAGGCTTTCAGCCGTTAGACTGCACGGTGATTATTGATTTTTGTCCAGTTGCTTGTGTAGGGCGCGCAATGAGGTCTAGGCGTCCCGGATGTTCTAACCCAAGGCCATCCTGGGCAGCTGAGCGCCGGGGTCGCGTGACCTGGTCGAAGCGCGTAGGGGCAAATTATCGGTTGTGCAGGTTTTCACTCCCAATTTGGCGTCCCGCAGACATACATGAACTGTACGAACACGCCTTGGTTCCTGCCCACTACAATTTGCTGTGCCTGCAATTCAATTCCAGTATGATCTTTGGTTGAAAATTTAAATATCCAGGGTGCGCTGACCACAATGCACGCTTCACACTTGTCCTACAGCTTAGTTTTATTCATATTCGTGTCCTTGGGATTTGATCATTTTGCTTGCTGCCGCACATCACACTGCAGTGTGGAGCGTACGGCTGGTGCGACTCCCAGTTGCATGCATTCACCACGTAGGACTCTACCCAATTTCAACGCTTAAAGGCGCCGGTAGCACAGGAATCTAATTCCCGACAGTCTAGCGGTTAAGTCATGCAATTCACTGTTGTTCTATCGAGTTCCATTTCCAGTTCAGTGGGTGTTCGGAGCTGATGATTACCACCTAGAAAGTCTCATGCAATAACTGTAAAACGATTCCGTGGGGTACAGTTATGAGCTGGGAATTGCATCATTTCATGCGCACTGAGCGAAATCAGTTGAAAATGATTCAACCGAAATGTAGTCTATAGTGTTGGTGCACGATCAGATTTTCATATGCTGGTCGCCACGAATCCTGGGATCCGCACAAACTTCCCGGAACAGGCAATTTTGTTCATCCGTGAACTTCGAGCCTTTTGTGTTCCATTTTTTGCTAACCACCTGGACAGATCACCCACCAATTTAAATTGCAAAGAAAAAATAGTTCAGTCACCTAAAAAAGGATAAATTAAGTAGAAAAGTTCAGAACGGAATCAAGCTGGCGCACACGGGCGCCACCGGTTCTGCTACATACCCAATTCAGTTAACCCGATCGAACAAAGTTAGTTCACGATACACTTTATGGTAGAAACAACTGTTTAGTCCTCTGCCCAGCTGTTTCAGAAAGCGGTGGAGTATGAAATAAGTGCTTTAAAAGCGAGAAGAGGGAAAAAGAAGAGGAAGTATGCTCTTATTCCGTCCCGTAAATCTTCAAACCATTCTATCTCTTGACCGTTATCGCTCGTTTGATTGAGAAAAGCCAAGTTGAACAGATCCAAACATTAGTTTATGAATCAAAATACTATCACTTATGTTGGTTTTCCATGATTGGCACTCATCAATCGCTCAGCTTGTAGATTGGCTTTATCAGTGCAACGTCGTTACGGTTGCATTGGTTTTTAACGATTCAATATCCTTTGCCCTCACGTGAAGTTAATCGAAGTATTTCGGATAATGACGCAAACAATCAAGAGTTTGGTTAGTTCAAAATCCATCTACTTTACGGTGACAATCACAAAATCGCAACAAGTCACCCCAAACCGGTGGTATCTTTAGTCAACTTTAGTAGGAGATACTTGTAATAAAGCACCGTTATGGATAACAGACTGAGTAATATTTCAAAACGGAAAATTTTTAAACTCTGACCAGTTTTAGTGGATGGATCGATGTTGCTGTCGTTGATGGTTTGCTTGAAATTTTTGCAGGTTAGTGGTATAACACAATACATTATTCCTATCCACCGTGGAGCCAACACTTTCGGGATTGGGCAAATTTGTAGTATTCATGTTAAGCTCAGTCAGATGCTAAACAGTGCGTTCTTGTTGACGGGGCAATCTTTTGTTCAGATTAGTATCTCCGAAGGGCTAATATTACTATGAAACCCAATTTTTCTGAACTTGGTCCGCTTTCAGTCAACGGCCGCTGAATTACCGAGTGATCCTAGAGAGCAGATTTACACTGATGACTATCTAGCCATCGCTGGTCAGGGTTATCCAAATCACGATCTGTGCTAGAGTGGGGATCTTCGAGTGATGCGCGGATAATTTGAAAAGTAAAATACCACTGATCAGTAGCATGAATCAAAGTTCAGCAAGCGAACGCATCAGCCAATGCCAAATACGAGAACACCGGTATGACGTTGAAGAGCTTGTACGCTACAAATGTCACGGGAGTTTTTGCCCGGACTAATTGTCTGGACATCCTTAAAGAAACACTCACTCTTCTGTCAGTGTAGAACTAATCCGCAGGTGAAAAATCTTCGGTATCGGAGGCTTTCGAACCCGTACATGATCGCAACCCGTACAACAGTACACCGTAAGCCCAGGCCGAACACTGTTCGCTTATTTCACTCGAGGATTATTGGGTACCAGCACAAATTAATTAAGCACACAACACATCGTGAATTCTAACAAGTAAATGTTGATTGATTCAAGGAGAAATGCTATTCTGGAAGTTGAACTACGATAGTTTCACGGTGTAAGACAACTGCTTACTTAGTTTGAGCAACCTTCGATCAGACCTCGCAGTTCAGCTGGTAGAGTACACGTGGTGCCATTGTTTGGGTTGTGCTCAAACATCAAGGTCGACGATTTTCTACATTTGGATCGACTCTAAATTTGACAAACCTGCCGAACCAATCATTGTTTCACAAATATTTAAGTCATGGCCGATTGTGTTGATTGAATGTTTAATAACATGAGGGAATTAGTAAAACCGAAAACCGTGACCAAACGCGCAGGCTATCTCTATGGAAAACTGGAGATTTTCCCGTCTTTCACTAGCCACTGACGAGTTGGAATAAACACGTACTGCTTCATCGAATTTGCTGATATTGACGAATTTCACGCCAGTATACCAGGCACAATTGACACGTGATGTGTCCGGTCCTGATTTGCATTGTCACAAATGTGTAGTTATTCTGTTTCGGACCGAGGGCTTCTAAAATGCTCTAAAGCTAATAACTGGTAACCAGGTGCTGTTAAAAAAACAAAAAACCTGCATTGATTAAAACATTTATTTGTCCTCTTAAAAAGCGTATCATTAACTTCTTGTATTTGCACGGGAATTCAGACCAACCTAAAAGTTAAATAACGGGATGAACAAACGAATTTCGATACGTTTAAATAAAGCAATTACCTATTTGCTTAAACTTATGACAAAAATACAGCTCAAAAATCAATGATTAATCTAATTTCACTCCCAAATTCTGTTGAATAAGCCGGTCGTCAGTATTTTAGGCTGTTCTGTAAGAACAAAAGTGAAACACGATGACTGGCTCGGTATGGGAGAAGAAGCGTAGATTTTAATGTCCGTTACTTTAATACTACAAACGAGTAAAGAAAGACAGGAGGAGAACTCGGTATTGATTGTGTCACCCAACACCAGCGTGGTGAGAAGTCAGTAGGGGACACATTTCGAGTAACCATATCTGTGTCTATCTGTCAGATGCGAGTGCTTTGGATTACTGTCTCTTTATCTGGCCACTAGTTTTGCACTGATGTTGCAGTAGTCTGAAGAATAGTATATATATATATATATATACATATATATATATATATACATATATATATATATACATATATATATATATGCGTACATATTATCTCACACAAATCAGTGTGCACATCATGTACCATCATAACCAGGCCGAAGAAGAAAAACAGGGAGTGAGAAAGAGGACAGAAAAAGAAACAATGTTCATGGTTCACCACGTATGAAAGATTCTCCATCCTTCATCCCTCACTCCATCCATTGGGATCCATGATTCCTCTGTGGCCTGAACACTATCCGGTTGCCCAAATCGAAGTAGATGATTGATTTAGGGGATCCTGCCTAGAGCCTTTAGTCAAATGGTCTATGAAGTAGCAGGTCCATCTGTGGTCACGGAATTCACTGGGATCAGTTACTTTTTATTCAACTTATGCCTCCTTCAAATGAGGCCAGGTATACTTGGTACCCAGCACATCCGTGCCACAGATGTCGGCGGGCATAATGCAGTGCGTTTTGTACGTCGCTTGCGGTTAGCTTGTAATCAGGTTATCCGTCTCCATTAAGCTGACTATCGAAAATCAGTCAACCGAGTGGACAGCACAGAACATTCGCCTTCCCCCCCCCCTCACGCTTCGATTAAAACATCGCCGCCGGGAGATAGTGCGTAAAACTTTTTCAGTAGAAGCTACTTGAGACGCTGGTTCATCTGGGATCCTTTCGGGAAGAATTCAGGGCGAGTATCCATCTCGGAGCCTCAAAACACCCACCTTTGCCATACCTAGGCATTGTCGCTTCCAAGGTAAAAACGTTAGCCGGGACGAATGCACGACCATGTTTTCAGTCGACCGATAATCATTTTGTCTATGGCTCTCCTCTTCGCTTGACAAATTCGCATGGGTCTACCACGTACCATACCTTGAACTGGCAGATTTGCACGGCCAAACTATGAGCTGACTGTTTGCGTTATCCCACAGCTTTTCAGCATACAAATGCTTTTTGGTGTTCTAAAATCGAAGTAAGGTTCTGCATGGCTCCGAATACCTTGGACACAATCTTGCAATAATTCGGAAGTGATGTGGAGGACTGTAATTGTTTGTTCGTTTGCATGTCAACCCTTGTCCAAGTAGAATTCCTCGGATGATTGAGTTATATTGTGAAGTATAATACGAAACAATTTTTGTTTCACGTGGGACGACGTTCCAATGCTGTGGATCCATAATCACAGAGCAGTCAGTTTTGCCGAACGACTCCGATGTACAATAAGGTTTTAATCAACTACTACTTTAGTCGTGCGTTTCATTCTCAGGACAGTTGGGATGTCTGCACATGGCATTTCTTCTGGGAGACTATTTGCCGGCGTTTTTGTCATCTTCACCAACGACATCGGAAATCAACTAGACAACCAGAAGACTTACTAATGCTTTGGAACAGGGGCGCTCAGTTAGGTTTAAACAGATATCAACACCGATTAATTTGTAGTATCGGCATGGGAATCTCTTTTGCACCGGTATCAACAGACATTTCCATGCCCCATCTGCAGTCACCCATATTAGTGACATCCATTCCGAAGACAGAGTTGTATAGGCCACGGTCCGTGGATTATGAACTTGTCCATATGCGTACGTGGTTCCGGGTGAGCCTATAATCATGATATTCAGCTCATAATAGAACGTGAAGCAGCTAACTCGTTCCATTTCCCAGACATCCGGCTCGAATGCTGTTCTCAAAAGACATCACCAGAGACTTCCTTGTGCCATAGATCAATATGGCCTGGACAGTGACCAATTCCATAATTCCGTCCACTTGGTCGAAAATACCGCTAAGTACGTACACCATTAACATGACCGCATCAAATCTGCCCCAACAATCTGTTATCTTTGAAACTCAAAAGTATCCTCTCTCTACCAACTGTAAACGGTCACCCAAAGAAATTCATTTTGAACTATTTATCAGGGCGAGAGAGAGAGACCCAAAAGCTCAGAATTCGTTTCCAAGGCAATTGTTCGTGTTTTTTTACCATTTACATGAAACGCAACTGTTGTGGGAATTAAATGCGGTATCGAAGAGGTGGTAAAAGGGATCTTTTCTTGTGCTTTGTCAAAACGATTATTCAGTACAAAAATACTGTCCTGTGAGTCAATTTGATACAAACCTGACACTTAATTCGCCTTAAACTGTGTGTAGCTGTTTCACTGTAGTTGTGGCAGCAAGCCTGTGAGTAGGGCCGAAAGGATACTATCTTGTGGCAATTTAGGATGTGCCAAAATCAACAGCTTTCAATGGACGAAAATTCCCGACCTGTTTGTACGCTTGACGTCTGATCGACCGCAGGGTAGACACTGAACTAAAGAACTTACTCGAAATGATTAATCGCCAGAGAAGCCAAAATTAATAATAATTCCGTTTGTCGTAGCGTCAACCACTCGCCGTTTTAGACCGAATTTGTACATGCAGCTTGGCCTAATGACTAGTTTTCTCTTAACTCGGTAGACCCGTCGGGACATCTTTTACCTTCTAATCTGTATCAGAGCCTCACGGAAACCAACACAGATTTTCAGAACCTTTAGAGAATTTTGCCGGTGTTAATCTGACCAGTGATCTGCTTTTAAATAAGGAGTTAATCGAGTTGACTTTAATCTGCCTCGCCAACATATTATGTTTCGTCTTTCTCTCCAACTTATCGCGGGAACGAAAAGTAGGATGCCAGAAGTCCTGTCCGAATGGCTTCCACAGGCCTCTTTTGATAGATCGGGCCATGTTTGGTCGCCAATCCTGCAAGATGCAATGACTGCCAGTGTCTCACTCGCCAATTTGTGGACGGGCGCACTCTAGTCAGAAATTATAACAAGGATGTTCCTATTTTGCGTAATTCTTAGTCATTGTGATGCGATTCTGAAGCAAAATGCAAAAGGATATAAAAGTCCCGCCATTTCCCATGTTAAGATTAAATTCATACACCATATCCTCATGAAGATTCTATACTCTGTACTGTTTAGCGCTAGGCATGATAATAGACGTAATCATTTTTAGATTTTTCGAAAAATTCAGCTTTTTTACTGTACTCAGTTCTCTATATCGGAGAGCAAAAAACAACGTTTTTTCGAGCTTCCGGAGTTCGATCGATCAAAATTGCCCTTAAAAGACATTTACAGATATTTGAAGAAAGTTTAATAAATCTCGAAACCCATCCATTCTTGTTTTTTCATTGATGTAATTCTGTCTAACCAACTGTCAAATTTGGTCGACGACCGAAACGGAATACTTTGTATCAACCCCCCTCATCAGAGTATAACTGCCGTTTGTCCTTGTCCGATATTCATTCTTCCTTTCCTTTCTGTCTCACTGGATGCTGTGTTTTTCGGAATTTGGTGTAAATGTCACGCGGCCTGGGCTGGCCTTCTGCCTGGTGCGAGCACACACCTTCATCTGGTCTGGAACGTTCACGCACCATATTGCAAATTTGTTCGCTCTTGTTTTCTTCGCTTTAAACCGATGAATGAGAAAATGAAGCAAAGAAAGTAATCTTTCGATGTTCTATCCCACAGATTTGTTTGAATTCGTTAAGTTCGGAAACGTTCTGCTTACAATAAAACTTTTGTTGTCTGTTTGACGCTGCTTGTGACATTCTCTTCTTGCGGTTCCTAAGGGTTTTCCACCTACTGAGTTTTAGGTTGACGATAATGTGGATACTAGACGTTAGATGCAAAGACCTGCGGTTGCACTGATTATTTTGAAAAATGACGTCAGTGATTTCACAGACCGGAAACTTTCATTGATTTATCAATAAAGTAAAGGGTCAACCTCAACAGCTCATGTGCAGATCTATTACGATCAGAAAGTATGGTGAAAACGACACTCGGACAAGTTCTGTCCACATCATCGTAACCGACCTTCCTTTGGTTTTGATTTGTTTTCCTGTTTTCTGTTTCCTCTTGCAGTTTCATCTAATGGAGAAAGCAAACGAGGAAGCTTTGACTGCACGTCAACGAATGGCCTCTTGCACTCCACTGTCCGCTCAACGTGCTTGCTCCACTCGTGGAAATTCACAATCATTTAGTGCCCAAGACAGTCCTATTCTAGGTGCTGCAGCCGGTGCAAATTCCCTATCGCATTCCACCTCATTGGAGTTCGGCCATGCGAAATTTGTACCCCCAAAGCATGCATGTGTAATTGCGGAAGGTCACGCCGTGGATGAGTTCCACAATATTACCACTGCTGTACCGAAAATTATGAGCACCGTGACTGCATGCACTGTTCGTCCACAACCCCTAGGCAGTGAAGAGCTAACGCAAGGAGAAAAAACCAAAATCCCCGAAAGCGTTTCAACACACCTGTCTATCTCTTTATCTCCCCCTTTACGTACCGCTCAATTGTTCTCGCCTGTCCCAATACGTCGTGCCCAAATGGTCTCCTTCGACGGTGTACAGTCAGGGGGAGGAGGAGCCCCACAGGGAACCACCTCACCTGTTTCGTTCCGAAGCAGACTACCGGGATTGGAATCGACGGTGGAAGGTGGGTCGGAAGAATCCGATTTGCCCAAATCTCCACTTAGTCTGGACCAATCGTTTGGATTGTTGGAGACCGGAGATGCCCAGCCAACGGTTGATCAACCTAATTCTGGTAATTTCACTCGAATCATTATAAGGGGTGGTTTTTCATTGGGTCTGGATTCGGTCATGTTGCACATGTCTATAATGCCATCATCAGCGTTCATTTTGCCCCGAAAAACAATCTAGATCTACCCGCCATTAAAGGAAAACCGTGTACATTTATCACACTCGGTTAGAGCCTTGTGGATTGTTGTCCTCATTTGACCAAGTCGATTCGTCTGATTGACTCATTGTAAATATAAGCGGAGCATAAAAGACGATTGTAAAGCTTTAGATTAATGGAAGAAATCCAAGAATTTATGCGAAGGACGCTTTGAAGTCTTTGAAATTCGCGGATATATCTAAAGAGCAGTTTCTAATTGGGCCGTTTCTTACTAGTGACTAGTCAGTAGTAGAGTGTGTCCAGGTCTGTGTGTGTGCGTGTACCTACTTATGTGTTCAAGCGGAATTTCACCGACATTTACACACCTTTGTCCTAAGGTGTCATGTTTCAATGTCATGAAATAGGGCTTTGTGGTTTGAGCAGTAAAAGGTTTGATTCTCCGATGCAATGATCCATCTTGCGGGATCTCTCTTCAACTCCCTTGGAGAATCATGGAAACACCAGTGATGTTTCATCTTCTGTACTGCCGATAGTTCCTACCAAAGTGTGAGTTAGCTGTATGATGCCTCCACTGTTTTCAGTGGACATTTTAGTACTGATCACCTTTATTGAATCACGACTTCAGAGTTTTCATGAAATAATTCATCATCGCTCAACTCACCATAAAGAAACCATGGAAACACTGTACAGCTGTTTCATCCTTGTTAGGAATCATGAGCAGTGCATATCCACCGCGCCCGAACTGGGACACGCGAACCCGGGACGAACGATTCTGAGTCGAACGCCTTAGCCATTACGTTACCGGGCCGGCTCTGAACGGTTTGTTCAACTTCATCACATGATGTTGCACCTATCCGTCACTGATTTGCACGGTTACTGTCCGATAGCTCAGAGCGATCGACCCCCTACTGATAAATAACTTCTCTGCAGGTAGCCTAAGTACGATGAAGGCTTTGGATATGACCTACAGATCTTACTTACTTGGTACATGTTAGCGGACAGTAACCGTGCAAATCAGTGACGGATAGGTGCAACATCATCATGTGGTGAATTTGAACAAAGTGTGTGAGAGCCTGTCCGGTAGCGTATTGGCTAAGGCGTTCGACTCAGAATCGTTCGTTCCGGGTTCGCGTGTCCCAGTTCGGGCGCGGTGGATATGCACTGCTGATGATTCCTAACAAGGATGAAACAGCTGTACCGTGTTTCCATGGTTTCTTTATAGTGAGTTGAGCGGTGATATCACATGGTGAATTATTTCATGAAAACATTCAACCTCCTACTACTAACATGTACCGACTTCAGAGTTCTTCAGTTCGTCGTCTTAGCGGTGACGTTCCCAGTTTTAAAGTCTATGACTGTGGCTGTTAAGCTTCCTCATTTAAAAATTTGATGGCCCTTATCCCTTGCACATTTTTGCACAAATCGGCAGTTATTCTATCGATTTCCGGCGGTATGGCCCATGTTCAGCAGGACGTAGTCGGTTGGCAGTGGTAGCAGTCCTATGTTACCCATATAGACGCTTCGTCACTCGGTAGTGTTTTTGGCAGGGAAGTAGCAGTTGGATCGATTTGTACGTGTCTGTGTGATTGTGTGATATTCCCCGAGGGGAGGGGGTCATTCAGTGTGCAAGAGGAAAATGATGTTGTTGAATGCCAACAGTTGTTTTGCTGTCATTGCTGCTGCAGTGTCTGTTGTTACTGCAGTTTTTGCCGTTGTTTGTTGTTTCCCTTTCTGTCGCTGCTGTTTCTCATCTTGAGTTCAAAGAGGCGTCTCGGAGTATTTGTATCTCTCTCTTTCTCTCTCTCTCTCAATATATATATATATATATATACAATCAAAATATTTCATTTAATATCTATCCTAACGGCATACTGCTCTCGTATCTAAGGTTGGCTTGACTCAACTAACAGAATCATCAATGAATCATAGTTGTGGTTTTTCTATGGACCTTTCAACGGAAACTCCCAACCACACTTCTAAACGTAAAAATTAGATTCTGTGGTGTATACCATTTCAAGCTTTACAAGTTCAAGGCAGTTTTGACAGGAGAGCTCGTGACGCGCGGCAGTAACCGCAAAGCCGATTGTGTGCTTCCATGGAAATTTTTGCCCAGTCAGCCAGCTACTCCCTAGGATATATGGACTTCCTAAAGTTCATTAGCCGGGGGTGCCGCTTAGACCCATTGTCACATCAACGACAGTACCAAACTATCAGCTAGCCAAGTGCCTTTTCTGTCTCCTACGTCCTGCCATTGGACCAAACGACACAAAGAATTCTACCACATTCCTGGCGCACAACAAGGACCTCAATTTAGAAGCGAACGAAGCTACGGTCTCATTCGACGTCACATCACTGTTTGCCGATATTCCAAGGCAAATGGCATTGAACAGCATCCACCGGATTATGGAAAGGGACTCCCACTTATCAAATGGAACAGCAATGTCTGCGGACGACACAATGAATTTGATAGAATTGCGCATGGAACCATAACTACAGCTCAGTGGGACAGTATATAAGCAAATAAGATGGACGACCATGGGATCACCACTATCAGGCTTGTTAGCTGACGCAACTATCGAACATTTCGAGATAGGCGTTCAAAGCAAACCGTCCACGCTTATGGATCCGATATGTTGATAATAAGTTTGTTGCGTTAGAAAAAAACAAATGGACCAATTTCGTCAACACCTAAACACGATAATGCCCAGCATAACATTCATCACGGAGGAGAAAAAAGACTCAACTCTACCGTTTCTCAACGTACTAATTATGAGGCAACCAAACGGGAGCATAGAGACAACCGTCTACAAAAAACCGACGACGGACCGCATACTCAATCTCAAAAGCAACCATCCAACCCTTCACTCAAGCAGTTGTATGCGTATCCTGTTCCATTTAGCCGACACACTGCAGTACACAGCACCTATGGAAACAAGAGTAATCCAGGTTATTCAGGATATTTGCGGCCAATGGATATCCAAAATCTTTCAACAACGCCTGTATTCATAGAAAACAGATGACAAATACGGAGAAGACTACATTGATCGTGGTACGTCCATGCATGCGGGAGTATTCGAAGCAGCCGAACGCATCCTACGTCCACTAGATATCACAATCGCCCACAAACCTACCGGCACCCTGAGATCTACTCTATTCAACGAAAGAGATCGCGTCGTCCAGCACGACCAATCGGGAGTAGTTTATACTATTCCATACCTCGGGTGTGAAAAACAATTTGTCGCTGAGACAGGCGAACAATTACGCATACGCTTGCATGAACTTGGCTTAGCCCTGCGACCCGCTGATCCACACTCGCAGATACGGAACCACTGAGCACAAACAGGCCATGAGGTCAACATCAACAACGCAAAGGAAGTCAGCTGGGCAGGCAGAAAGGGAGAGCGATTGATTCTCGAAGCCCTCCACTCGAATAATTCGTTCAATCGGCATGTCGAGACTGATAAACATTGGTAAACATTATGTTAATAACACAGTGCCGTGTTACTAACATTATATCACTCATAATTAAAACCAATACATGGCGCATCGATTTTTTGATACACTTCTTACATCATTACTTCATCTTAACAAAACCTACGGTACAGAATAGAGGGACAGACAGACGGACAGCACACCAAAACGAACGGAACTGGCGATCCCGCTCAGTCACCCACTCACGTTTGATGAAACGTCACAATAAATGTTATAACTCAGTGCACGCCTTCTAACCTCTAAAATATGCAACCTGAGCTGCAGATATCTTCGCTCACACATATATATATATATACATATATATATATATATATCCGGATTATAGTTATACGGCAGTGGAGTGATTGCCAAAATATGGACCAAGGGTTTGGGGCTGATCATTGACAAAGTTTCCCTTCTTACTAGTCCGTGGAGACATAATTTGCTATGTAAGCTATGGACTGGGTAAGTTTAATCAAGTGGATTAACATTCGGATGCATAATGACAAGCGAAATAACAGTAACAATATTTATTTATCTCTTTCAATTTGTTCTTGTTTATCGGTTACTTGTGAGGTGTTTCCTCCTAGCATGCATGTTATTCCCGCATTTGGGTCAGGAACGATTAGATTTTCCTTTTGTCTCTGTCTTTCTGTTGAGTCTGAATTGCGTATTTTTAAAATCTTATGAACACCACGATTGAATATGATGACAAGAAGCGTTGGGCGCAACCGACCGGCTCAGCATCGTGCCTGGCCCATTGTTGAGGTCTTGTAAAGTATCTTAGTCCGCGTCCCATGATCCTGATATAGGTTCCAGTGCTCGTACCTTACTCACTCATCCGAAGCGTTCATACAGCCACTCAAATTTGTTGATTCTCGTCATGTTAGCTATGGGATCATCCATACTGGGAATCTAAGAATATTCATGCAAGCCTTTCATTTAGTTCGTAAATGGTTGCCGGGTTTAAGTGCATTTTAGATTCGCTTTCATGGAGATTGCGAGTCGAAAATTGAAACAACAAGCTATATGGGTTGGGTTTCAGCCGTTTCTTTGATTTCCGCAGCGCTTTGGATAAAGAAAATCCGCCATTCTTGTTACGATCAACTCCTATGATGGACATTCTCATAAATTAGATTAGTAGATTGAAGTGGCTAGGTTAATGGGTATGTGTAGCATACATGGAGCATTTGTTCTTCCGAAGAATTTGCAACTTCCGTCATCTGTAATGTCGGAAAATTAATAAAACATTCGATCCCAAACCGACTAAGTGGGGTCCCCACCATGCAACACTTGCACAGTCGGGATGACGATGGCAAGACATGGCTTGCCTGTCACATTGGTAGTGTGTGCAAATATTGCAAAGACTAGACCCTTTGTGTGAACACTCGCTGCCATAGTAACGCTCTACTTGTCCTTGTTCGTTATCTTCATGCACCCGAAGAACTCACGGGCGTTTCAGAAAAGTATGTTTGACTGCAAACTGCGAAATAGATATGCTCTTCAAACCAAAGTCTGTCAAACCGACTGACTTATCTAAATTCGTTACTTTCATGGGTTATAGTTTGTACCTTTGAACCATGGAATTTTACTTTTGAGTAAGAGCTTCTGCATGTTCTGATAAAGCTCAAATACAATAAAATGCAACATCAACAAGATCGTAAAGTGAAAGCTGTATTCAAACGCCTCAGCTTTTATTGTTTTTACTGGCCTACCTATTTTGGATGTACTTGTAATTTTGGACACAGGCTAAACATTCTAGTATTTCGCTCTGAATTTGTCAACACGTCACGATTATTCAGAGTACATGTATGTGACAACTGGCGGTTTACTGAATGCACTGAAAATGACTATGTACCATAGGGATGAACGCACACAGAAAGAATTAGGTTCACTTACTACTTTACCCCTATATCGTGTTCATGTGTGCGCCACAGATTCCCCGGATTTGCGGCTAACACCACCTCAACCTTCTTTTCCTGTGGAGTAGGGTGAAATAATGCTGAATTCCGTAGTCCTCAGAAGTGTGCTCATCAGCCTGCGCCCTAAACACGATCACAAGTACGGTTTTATCAAATATTGTAGCATGAAACAGAACTCGAACCCCGATTTCTTCTAACTGCTCATCTACTGTGCTTGAATCAACACATTCTCGAGTGTGCTGTGACCACTTTTGTGTCCGTCCTAATTGATTCCGAAATCTAATGTGTGCACATTGTCCGTCTTCCGTCTACCTGTTCGAGGTCCCTGCAACGGCTCATATCCACGATACAAACCGAGGGGGGGGAGATATAATCACAGTTTCCTCTGACTGGACATGGTTCCTTCCTGTTGTCCGTATTTGACTTCTGCGGCTCACGTGTAATGTGACAGGTCCTGACTTCGCTCTCTGGTTTTACCCCGGAATGACTGAGTGTGCGCGCGCGAATTTGCGCCGGTTGAATATCTCGTATATTATATATATATATATATATATATATATATATATATATATATATATATATATATATATGTCTGTGTGCGATTTTACAGTTATACATGTCTGACCAAAGTAAAATTTCTCGATCTCCTTGCTCCTACTTACTTGCATATATGTTCAACAAAGTGGAGCAGGTCAATCCCCTTTCTAAATGAGGTAACACGCGCCAGATACTGAAGCCATACGCGATTCAGAACCGTCCAGGTACACGCTAGCCGCGGGCTTCGACACTCGTGGTTTGTTCGTCGCAGGCACGCATACACGCCTGTGTGCATCGGGGTGATGTCGTTTTTCACCTATTATCTCCTCGTTGTGGCCATTTTGTTTAGCTTCCGGTTATTTAAAGCCGGGCAAGGTTTTTCCTTGTCTGTCTCTATCGTAAGACAACTGCAGCAGTAAAACTGATTCACTCCGACCTCGTCACTGTAGCTTGACGATTTTCAGTCCGGATTTCATTGTCTTCAGATGTGCACCCAGTGTACCAGTGGTTTGGTTTATTTTTGTGCTTCCTCGGCGTAATCGGTTCAACGTGCCAGTTAGCGATAAACTTAGACAAGATGACTCTTGTATCCAGTTGCTGCGCTTATCACTTTTACGTCAACCATGCGGTCTTCCTCATCTCCGCTCGGCTATTCAGAGAGGAGTGGTGGAATGACTGACAAGACGGCAATCGGACTGAATTGTAAACACATAAAGCTAGAAACCTTACGCCCTTAGAAATGTTTGCCTTAGTGATGGCACAGATTGACCATTTCTTATTTATTCACTTTTTCATTTAATTTGTTAGGTAGCTAATTGGTCTGGTAGATCGGTGGGAAGTAGACAGGTAAGTGGTTAGTTAAATAGATAGTTGTATGGACGCTTAGTCTATTTCACAGGCAAATGGTGACTCCTCGAGAATCATCTGTCAGTTAGACAGAGCCAGTCTTCAAAATTGCGAAACATGGGGTAGCTTGGTTCTCGTGTTTTAATTAAGTACGCACACGAGTCACTGTGGACTCAGCATCCACGCACACATGTGATTCCAGTGCCGAGACCAATTTCGGAGTACACCGATGCAGGAGTTATCGAACCGGAGAATTCCGAGTGCTGATACTTGACGTGAAACCGGTAATGTGTTTCAGGGGAAATTTTTTCTATCCTGCGCATGCATGCTTCCTTCAGCGTTCGTTTGTGTTCGATAGAGATGCGATACCATTGAAGATTGCCGCGAATCGGGAAACAATCGGAAATTAGGCGCAATTATCCGATTTGAAGGGATGGGACGAAGACCTTTGTCTTAGTTTGTTCAGATTACCTTGCAGAAGAGCGAAGCGCAAGGATAATCAAAACGTCACCAGCATGCGTGGGTGTTGGAATATGACAAAGCAAATTAAAATCGTTACTTGCATCGTTGTTGTGCCTGCTACTAAGGCAACGTCTATCAGGCAAATTGGAGTGCTCATGGGGTTGCAGGTCGGATTTTTGAAATTGTTGGCGCATCGCATTCCAGTGTAGACCTAGTCGGTGCGCTATACGTTGTGGGCATGTTGAACAGAGTCATGTTGTGCTTTATGTGAGCGGACAAATCATTTATCAGTAGATTATATAACATCGGTGAGAAAACAGTAGAAACAACTCCGTGTGGGTCTGTGGTTTACCTGCCAGAACCGAGAAAGTTATTTAGCTAACTAGTGAACAGTCGATGAACACGTTGCCGTTTGCTAGTACACATGACGGAAACGAGCAAGACAAGTGCATAACGATCAAGCGAGAGATCACATGTGACAACGACTTTACAACCGTGGTTTTGTCAAGCTCATCAATCGCGCACGTCCTATCTGTTCTGCAAGAGATTTTTGACTGATATACTTTTCATCCGCCTCTGAAACAAGCTGAAGTTCTCTCCAAATCCTTGTGCATGAAATTAGAATGCCAACGTCACTGTTGGAAATAATTAACTTGCATTGCTGCTCCGTAGATGCGGTGCAATGCGAAAGACGATAAGCGAGAAACAGAAACAGAGAGAGAGAGAGAGACTAATCCTTAAAAACGCAAACGAGCGACTACTGAAGAAGTGGCAGAAAAACAGTAAGGGTTGTTATTTACAGGTACATGCCGTTTGTTCTTCTGCGAGCGAATACAAGGTTCTGCCGGAGAAGGAGGCTGAACACAAGATAAACGCCTAAATCTTCTTAACTGTCCACAATCGTACCGTTTTTTTCTCGGAAGATTGTAACCCTCCAGTAGCCTAAATCAGATGCTGTCATGTTCAGGACAGGAGTTTAAGGTGGTCGATAATCATCGGTAGCTAAATATTAACTATTGTTTGCTTACCATGGGGTCGCGCAACCCACACGGTATGCTTGCCTAAATCCTACTTGGCACTTATCGGCCATCGGTGAGAGGACGAGGCGATGCTGGTTTGATTTACGGCGCGATCAAAGCTCCGTTGTCCTCCTCAGCCTGGATGTACTTTCAAACTGATCAATCTTTTGAACCGAATCGGATTACAATAACATACACGGACTGGTTGTGTTTGTCTATTCCTACACGTTCACGATGTTATACGCACTGTCTTTTCACACCTATTTGGGTGCTTTGCAATGCCTCGTTTATTTGTCTTTACATCACTTTGTTTGCTATCGGTAATCAGCTGCAGAATCGGCCCACATACGAGATTAAATCAAACGTCAAGCCGGGCTGCGAGAGAAGCAATCGGGAAAGCACTGCTTGTGTGTGTGCTGCGTGTTCTCTGAATGTGTACATAGTGTAAACAAGTGGCTTGGATACGGAGTGGGTGGAGAACCAGATTGATTGTAACATCTAGGCAAGCGCGCGCATATTGCATGGGAATGGGTGCCAAGGTTGTTCCCTTCCAATATGACCCACCGCATGGATTGATTGGCCCGGGTAGATCTCTTTCTTCCCTAGTTGGTTCCTTTGTTTGACTGGTCACGTGTACGATCGGATTTTTCGGTTGATTTTGTTGCGCGCTGCATGTATTTTTGCGGTCCGATTGGCTCTAATTTCATTAACCTTGGGTACTATAATCAGTGCCTACCTATCATCCGTATATATATATATATATATATATATATATGCATATTGCCATTCGTATTTAGAAACAAAACGTGTTATCTAAGCTGTGAAATATTTGACTTCCTAGCTCATATGGTCTTCATTAAACGGCAGAAAATTGTGAGTAATCAGAACATAGACGTAGTGAACCAAAGTGTTCCTCATATCTACACAAAAACTGGTTCTTCTACTGCATCTATCTGAGTAATTACTAATTCACGTTTGTTGGTCTGATGTCACAACATTAGCAACTGATGGTTTGTCCGTTGATTTGGTGATGGGGGTTCACCAATTGTCTAACTGATTCGACGGCAATAAATAACGATGGTATACCTGAATCACTTCCCTCATTTTTCGTACTCGAATCTGGATTTCGTAAACTTTATCCCTCAAGTTCCGTCTGTCTTGATTTCGTAAAACTCTCCAGCAACATACGCAATTTATTCTCGGGTTGTACTTTTCCTATCTCTCCATTTTTTCATTAGTGCTGCAAGAGTAGATGTTATTCTTAAGGGGAGAGCGGAACCGGTTGTGGAATGCCAGAGAACTTTTTTACAGCTCCCACTCTCCTGTTGCAAACGAATTCCGAATTCCCCCCGATATCATTCTATTTTTTTGCCTTCGCTCGGACTTATGTAACTTTTGTTTGGAATTAGGGCAAAGTGACTGTTGGCTGCGCTTCCCGATTCATATCATCTGGCAAACTGAATACGAACGACTATACAGATTAAATCAGTCGAAGCTCTGCAACAATGAGGGCTGGTGCTACTTCTCGGGTATAAGTATAAAGTTCAGCCGTGCAGAATCGCGTAAAGTAGCAGTATTAGTAAAAGGTGGTGGCCTAGAAGCATTAGGGAATTGGTAAGTTATTTTTTGCTGGTGTTTGGACTACGACCTCTGCACCGAAAAAGCATAGTCGATTCTAATTACGCTTACAGCCGTTAGTGCCAGATCAACCGGGCACACGAAGAGTAATTCAAAAAAAGACCTGCTGTCGACCGTGATTTAGTCAAATTGGATGCTCACCCCTCGCAATTAAAGCCAAAAGAGATGCGAAATGGGCAGCTCCAGATAAAATAACTGAGCAAGAGATTGTATGGGTTTTAAAGACAGTAAACCTCTATCACAAAGAAGACACGGCTGCACGTTTGTCAAAATCAACTTTATCCTTACCGGCATGAGGTCAATTTTCTGATCTAGGTTTTCTCCAGTAGATCTGTAGAATTCTCTACTGTGCGGATCCTCGAAGGCGGAAAAAAGTTTTTTTGTCATCTCAACTCTTCTCAGTTCTATTGGTGTATTCGTCACCGTTCAAGGACGCGTTTCGGGTATAAAAATAAGTACACGCTCACTATTTTCATAACCGCCACCGTTCTTTATTTCCCTCTTTTTGACTGTATTGCAATTTTTGTTTACTGATAGAAGTAACTAAAGATCTCAGTAGTGAAAAGGCTAATGGCACTTAGTAGTAAATTCGCATTTCCTACAAAATTACATTTTTGTTCAACATTAGGATGAACGACTATGATTGGTTGATCGCTGGCCAAAAAACTCCTCCATTGTATAAAGTCCTTTGGTTTCTGTCATGCAACTTCGGATCGACTAGTTTCTGCAGCTGCATGTTACGTCGAAGTACGTCAAGCTGGAGTGATTCGTGCCTTGTGGTAACAAAAAAAAGAACAACGAATGTGTTCACGTTTGGATACCAAAAGAAGGCATGTTCACTGGCATAACAAGTGCCTAAACTGGTTGGGAAGACACGTGATCAGTTCCTGTACCGACAGCAGTCTGGAGCTCGAGTACAGATGAATTGGCTTTCCTAGCCGCAGATATCAGTAGCGTTTGTTATTTTTGCATCCTGCGACCAAACATCATGCCCCCACTATCGATATTTTTAAACTATAAGTGCTCCCGTGAATAAAGTTGCATATTTCAAACACCGAGGACAAATTATCACAAGACCAATTACCACTGACAGCACACCGAGAAGAATGTGAACACACTGTTCAGATCCGAAAAAGCAGTTGTGCTACTCAACATGTATCGATTGCTGCATTCAATATCCACAAGGAGAAATCGCGGAAGCTACGAACCCGGGATGTGTATGAGACGTCTGAACTCCTTTAATCTAATTGACATGGGGCACATTTTGGTCGAAATTTTTGCTTCTGATATACTGGAAAATCACTGTAAAATCAATAAAAAAATTTAAAGTATTAGTTCAAGGGAATTTCATGACTATCAAGAGGTTAGAACCTCGAAGTGATCTTTGAAATTCTTCCGTTGGGTCATGAAATACTGGTTGAAATTCCAATAAGTAATGATCTAGATCAGAAAAATAGTCTCGTCATTATGAGGCTACTAAATCATCTCCGGTGCTGCTTTTTCTCTACAGTTTGGTGACTGCATATCGATTACCGGTCGGTCGTCATGCAATAATCCAACCGAACCTACGCACGTTATTCACATTTTATAGTCCTCAGTAACAGAGATTCAGGTCATAATGTGAAAACGGTATGGGGTGGTACCTTCACTTGTTTCGTGGGACTTGGTATTCTGCCCTTTTCTCCGAAGCAGGATTCAATTAGATGTTAGTCTTCAGTTGATTCTTCATGCACTACCTCGTCCAGTTCTTTATTAAGAAACAATGACAAGACAGCAAAACTGTTTCAGTCCTATTGGGAACCATAATCACCACGCATCCATTTCACCGAAAATAGAGCGCACACCCAGGGCGAACTATTGAGTCGAATGCATTAGCCGCACGGCTGACTGCGTCAGTTCCTGTCAGTTCATCGAACACCAACTCTACGTTGATGTAGTTCCATTATCCGTCACTGGATCTTGCAGGCCACAGACTTTTGCTCACAGAAGATGAACCTGTAGTTGATGAACTGCTTCCATTTAGGATGCGAACGAATTACAAACAACCATACAGAACTTTGATAGTAGTAGGGGATTTACTGTGATCAGCTAATAAAACGTTCGAGTCACAGTCGTTGGTGCCAGTTTCGGCACAATGGATATGCGCCGCCGATAATTTTTACCAAGATGTGGTGTTTTAGTATCTCTTCTAACCTTTGTGTTGAGTGCGCTCACTGAGTTGACGTGATCACCATCGGTTGCGTGACATCTCAGGCCTGTGCAGCGTAGGCAGACATGTATGTGTGGTTGGTGTTGGATGGTTTATCCGGTGTCTTATTGGTTACGCACGCCCTCACATGCATCGTGAACTGATTGCGGTTAGTCATTTAGCACGGATCTCTCGTGCGCTGGCACCACAGAAGCAAACTTGTGAATAAGTTCAACCATTTGAGAGACTACGTGCTTCTGGCCAACTGATTGGTCGTACTGTATTGTTTTACGTACCATTACTGATTGCATTTGACTTTCGCATTGCTTTTTTTGTCCTCATACTACACTAAGAAAATGAAACAGCTTCCTTGGTTTTTTACTGGTGAGCTGGGCATTGGTGCTATACGATGAATCTTTTGAAAGTCCCATTAAATTCCTTATTAATGTAAACTATAAATGTTAATCAATGAACCTTACTCCACCGCCGGTGGCCAAGCGGAACAGGTCGCATCATTTGGACGTGAAGGTCGCGGGTTTGAATCGCCTCACCACCGGTCAACTTCTCCACTTGGCAGCCCTCTGCTAGCCGCGGCCCCCTTTCTGAAAAATGGTCTGCGTTGCTATTTCATTAATAAAGGAAGTAAAAAGATAAAAGATAAAACCCTCTAATCTGGAGTCATTGGCGGAGTACCAAATGATTCACGGAAGTGTACCTTTCTGTCACCATTCCCTTGGCTTGGTGATTGTGCCTCACTCATCCGGTCATCCTTATCAGGCCTTCGGTCACAGGTTAGAAATGTTCACCTTTCATTTGTTCCCGTTTTTCTGATTTACCCACTTTCTCCGATTCAGACCGAAGTTAGTGGACTTTTAACTAATAGACCGGTGCCCCAGATATTTTCATCTCATATATCTATCCTTTCGACTATTCTGTTACATTTCTACCCAAAACCAGTCCCCGATGGAAATTAGTTAACTATTTTCTACAACTTTCTCATTTTTCAACATGAATTGAAACGGAACGTGTTAGGGCTAAAAGATTGTTGGTCGAGACATGCATATCCACTCTCTGTAACCTCTGTCTCGAACAGATTCTAGAAGATAGGTACGTATTGTGAGACTGTGGACCATACGTTGTGTTCAAAACCCGGGAACATCGTGGTGAATTCGTATTTAGGTGTTCAACCACTCCGTACTCTTCCGATAGTAAATGAGTGCAAAAAGGAAGATACACAGGGTCTGTTCCAAGTACATTCGTTCATATCTCACATAGCGGTCACCGTGACGCATGCTACTTGACTCAGTCGTCTTATCGCCAAAATGATGAACACAATCAGCAGTCATATGCAGTCGGGCCCATGAATTGACATGTCCGAGTAGGACTGTTTCGCATTCTGTTCTCAATTCATCCGAGTTATAGACGGTCTTTTTCACAGGACATCCTCATCTTGTGTAAAGACACATGGCCAAATCTTCACGGTTTAGTGTTTCATTCTCTCCAATACTTTGTGATATTCAGAAAGACTTGAGTCAAAATATCTTGTTGTCCATTGTAATTACGCAGCATAAAAAGAATTCCTTCGCGTCTGGAACGACAAAGCTCACTGCTAACATCACCGACATCCGTCACGTTGACAACAGACGACCAACATTCCCAAACAAAAATCTGCTTCTTGTAATTCAGCTTGCACGCATTCATTCAGTCCACAGTTCAGGGACAACGTCAGTCGGAACTAGTTGCTTGCGTTTGCAGCATTTCCATAAACAAATCAGGTCTGTGGTGCGTTAGTGTTCTAGTTTGCTTTTTGAAAACTGTTCCCCATTTGTGCACCGGATCGATTGAACCATCATGTCACTAAGTCGTGCAGTGTGGTGAGTTGCGTTGATTTGGAGGTAGCGGTAAACTACCGGGCTTACATACTTTGCTCCTATCCCTTTTTCGGAAAACAGTCGCAGCTTTACCACGATTTGAGGTCCAAGCATTTCAGCTGATCCGCTCACAATGAAGTACATTAGAGTGAAGTTCCTTGTTGTTAACATGTGAGTTCGTGTTTTCACAAGTGAACAAAGGACCGACAGTAGACGATGTTTGTTTTAGACAGTCATATCGTGATACTGCACGCAAATGAATGAAGATAGATTAGCCCAGTTGTTAACCTCGAAACAGTAAACATGACAAAAAACGGTCATGGATCGGTGTCCATTTCTGCACTACTTGCGATTTGTTAAATACCTTAGAATTGCCTCTTTCTCATACACAAATGTTTCTATCGACAACTTATTTTAAGTACAAAATTTGTTTATACTGGTAGATTTGTTTAGAGAGTGATTCAGTAGGCAGTATCCGCACCCATATCACCAGTGAAAACTGAAGAGGCGTAGTACAGCTGCTTCGCTCTGTTAGGAAGTCAATACCAATACCTATTTGATGAGTCTCTAGACGTATGAGCCAGCTGTGTTCCGATTTCTCGGTTTCAATGCTCATTTGGGTGCTGATTGTGAGTGATGGATCCGCTCTGTCACTGGACATACTACGGATTAATTCAGCAGATTTTTTCTGGCATTTGGAGGGACCATGTGTTATGGGTAACGAAATGTTCATTTAAACTCGACTCTGTAAGTTGGTGTTGAACCTACTGGAACTTCCTATTGTGGAAGAGAGTACAAGCACAACGCATGAGGAGGAAAATCTGCCTCGCAGCAGGAATCAATCAGAAGCAGTCGCCCGAAGAAACAACAGCAACTATGTCAAAAGCACTCCAACAGACAGACCGCGGTGGCAACATACAGGAGCAGCAAAGTCAGAACTCAGACAAACAATAGGACTCATCAGCTGAGAGCGACATTTCGAGTTGCCACTCAGGACAATCGGGCCGATGCAGCCAGAGGGAGGTCCATAAGAACGAAACCAAGAGTGTTCGCCACACGGTTGAACCGGCCCGAGAATGCTCAGCTAGTCACAACATGGGTTTCGCGTGAGTGTGGTCTGGAAAAAACAGTATAATTGGCCAAGCAAAGTCTGGGATTGTGACTTGTTTCGCTCTCCGACAAACCTGTGCACCACCAAATTTGCCTTCCCGTTATACCATGAGTGGGGGAAATGGTGCAGTGGTCACATCGACTGCATGGTAATCGCGAATCATCGCCTACCAAATGTGGCTGTCGGCGCCCAATCCTGTCCAAGTCTCCACTTCGATTTTCTTCTAATTGCGGATACCTAGATCAGTCTTAGATCTGAGAGGCTTAAATCCTCAACGACGCTGCTAGCCGTTTACACTTCGCAATTCATGGGATAGGATCGTTCCAAGTAGGGTGTGGCAAGGAGCTCATGATGCTTCCATCACCTGACATATTGCAGTAAAAAGTCCTGTATGATTCCACTCTAGTGGCTTTATCGCAGTTGGTTAAAACATCTTTACAATGAGCGAAGAGTTGGTAGTCCTATCGCTACTCGCGACGTTGATTTTTTGGACGTGAAAACGCAAGCGAATCTTCGACTACCTAGAAAAACTGTTTCTCATAATAGGTTCATCCAAATGGCGGTACCAGACGAGCGGTTTCTTTTGCTAAGTAATGAGTTTGAAAGGCGACGTTTCCGGCTGAACAGGATCTAAAAACGTTGTCAGACTAAAGCGTCATGAAAGTCTGGAGCGTTTCCATGTTAAATCTATTGAGTTCTTCCACTATGCGAAAGTCTCGCAATCATGCTTAACGCGTCCGTTTAATGCTCCCAGCCCGTTTCTGCATCTTCACATTACAAAACATTGCACCATGCTTGAAATAGTACGAGTCCAAACTATTCGGCGCTTGTAGATACGATAAGTCAGACGGAACAATTATATCACTGAAACATTTATTCCACTGGGAGATCCGATTTGCATTAAAATAAGGCGCATTTTAGATTTTGTCAAACTTATTCTTTGGTGCGACTTTCATTGTTTCATCCCCAAGCGCACCAGTTTAACCGCTTTGTCCCTCCATGGTGGGGGTGGGCTGTCGATTTGATCGGTATCCGTCCTGAACTTGACACTTTTGACAGCCTTTACACATGTGTATTAAATAAAGATAGGGCTCCGAAGTGTACGAATGTTGTAGCCATTTGGATAACGGTTTATTCTTAGCAGTACTTGGATCAAGCGAAGAATATTGGGTAAGCAAATAAAAACAGACAAACCAGGAGAAAATCTTATCAGGTCGAAAAGACTTAGGTTTTAGTTTTCGTGTCTGCAAATCACAAATCTCCTGTTGCTTGCCCCTTGATCCAGCGGGTGTAAGAGCAGTTTCAAATCGAACAACGGTGCCCATTGTACGACAAAGGGGTCAACAAACTTGGTCATTCAAGACCTTATTAAGTTGTTTTTCATATTGTCTAAGTGATTCATTGATTTAGTAGCGTGATATATTGCAAAAAGTAGATTAAGTACTCGTGACCAGTAGCGGTCATTTGTTCACCCAGTTTCCTATCCAGCTGACATGACATTCCTTCTAAGGTTTTCCTTCCTAGACTTCTTACCTTTCTCTAATTAGTTTGAACTTCCTAATGAGTTTTATGCAGAGCGCTATAAACCAGTGACCAGAACCAAACTGAACTGGTTACTCTTTCTTGTTGATGAATTAGCAAACATAATTATAAATTTCTTAAGTTCTTAATGGAAAAACAAAGATAAATAATGTTTGTGGCAGCATCCATTAGGTTTTTATGAAGTTTGGTAGCACGGTCCGCTCTTTGTGTAGCCATATACGAGCAGTTAATTCTGTTCTGATGTAAGTAGTAAGTTTTGTAAGCAGATAGAAGCATGGAATTCCCCCGGAAGCACTAAACCGCTTTTGAAATTATTTCTTCTTGTCAGATATGCACACTTGGTACCATCTTGTCTCATGCAGTCCCATCTTATTCGGCTGGTCTCTTCACTCTTTGAGCCTCACAGGGAAACATGGTTTTCGGTTTGACACGGTCTTACGAACAGTTTCACATCCAGTAAAACGTGGTTTTTATGCCAAGCATGTTTCATGATTTTTTGGTCTGTGATTAGATTATCGCAATTCTTGATTAGCAATCTGGTGATGATTCAACGTTGGTTTCTTAAGGGAGACATTCGAATCAGTATGGTCCCACTAGCGACTCATTCGTCATAATCACAAACACAGTTTTGACCGCTTTTTCTCTACTACTGTCCCGATGTCCAAATATATCCGAACTAAACGAACAGACTAGTTTTAAGTACTCTGCTTATAGCAGGCAGTGAACTGACTCATCTTGTACTAGTACGCGGTTGGGAAGCTTTTAGTTACTAAAATTACAGCCAACTGTGCAGCAGTTATCCTTACTTAAGGCTCTAAAACTAGGGTTTCGCGCGTGGAAGACGAATGTAGGGTACAATTAGGTGCTGTGTTCGTTGTAACGTTTTGGTCGGATGACGAAAGTTTTCAGTAGGGGTCTAAATGAATGCCGTCAGGCATAAGGGAAAATAAATTGTAAAATCCACTGGTTTATGTATACATGTATTTATGCGTCACACACACTTGCAAATAGACTGTTCTGCTCCACATTGTTCTTCAAAGTTGATTTCCTGAGGTAATGCCCAAAACGACTGAAGCCCAAGACCCGTAAAATTCCCTACTTTTTTTCTGAACTCCACACTAGAGTCTCAGAATTAGCCTGTTCAGTTGGATAACCGTGACAAGTTCTTTAAGCCACATAAATAAACCAGTTGCATTCTCTTTCAACCTGTTCCCTTCTTGAAGCGATGCTATTGGGAGTCAGCAGCTAAAACCAAGGCAGTCCTAGATTACTCAAAATGCATGATTCACTTTATGGAACCTAACTGTGGATTAGCCTACAGGGACACGAATTCCACCATTTGTAATTGATTGCATCAATAGTTCTTTGAGTTTGTAGATCTCCACATTCAGTCGGCTTTTTTATGACACGGGTTCACTTGCTGTGGTACTCGACGTGGTCGAATGTGGGTTGACAAAATGCGAGATAATTAGACTAGAAGCTGAAATCCGGTGCATTTGTCCATCGGAGGAATGCCGCGTCAATTATGGTTAACTTTCATGGGACGGGCATAGTTGACGGAACGTCTAATATATGGTATTGCAAAGACAGAATTGAAGGTGCTTTACAAGCGGCGATTTGTCGCAACCAATATTTTGTATCCTGCATTCACGCAGTACCGGTTTACAAGTAAAGAACCGTTTGTTCCAGCTCACTGAAATTCGTTGGAGCACTATAAAATTCGAAATTCGCGGCGCCATGTTTGAGTAAGAGTGTTGCTTTAGATATCATTGTCTCGAGATACCAACTTTACAGGATGAAATCAAGTTTGTCCATGGGTAAACAGTACTTTTGCTGTCCAAAACGAACTGGCAACCACAAAGTTGTCCATGAAACACGATGAATTTCTACCTCGTGTGTCCTGATTGTTTTCTGACGACCTTTAACTTTTATCGTTGCATTCAAAAAAGAGTATAGAATAAAGTCTCAACTCACATGGAACTCCTGGTCATTATGGTAAGTCGTAACCCACGAATTTTCAAAAGTTTGCTTAATCGGTGCGCTCCGCACATAGAAGAGATCCTTCATGGGAGTTGAGGATTGCGACATCCACTGTCTGTGACCTGGAGGCGCCAGTTAGCGGGAGGCTGCTAAGGTTGAATCAGGAGATTAACTACACTGAGAATCAACTTATCAGATTTCCGACACGGGAAATTCAGAGTACAAGACTAAGTACAAAGTAGGCACGACATAATCGATTAGTCAACGATCAGTACATAGATATATGTATATATGTATTCGTATATCATTATATATATATATGTCTGTGTAATAGGAGAAGGTTGTATCATACCGTTTTAATGCTGAACAGATTTTCTGCCCATGATTACAAGTGTCTCCGTCTTTTAGCAACATCTGGCCTTCGTTTGGATGTTCGTTTTCATTCTGTCATCGCTGGAATGACTTCAGACATTCTTGAATTAAACACAGGTGCATCGCGTTGAAAAGAGGTCCGTGAATCTGTTTTATGCCTCACATTTCCTTTGCATATACCACTTATCATCGAAGGTGCGGTAGTCACAGAAGTTCCCTTAAAATCCCCCTAAATCCCGCTGTATTTTTTCGTTGTCACATTTAGCTTAGTATAATGGCATGCTAACAACGCTACTGTAAAAACACTGCTTCCATACATTGTATAGTGACGCTAAATACAATGGCCCGACTTGAGTCGATCTGAATACTTTGCAAAACCCTGTGAGTCAGTTTTGCTGCTCAGCGCTTTCCATGGCTCAAAATTCTTTCTGATTTTCCGTCCCTCTGAGAGGATTATGGATCGGTGTTTACCGAATGAAAGTCTTCGAATTTACGCATGCGTGCGCTGGAATACATTCGTCTGATTTCTTACTTCTGTCAGCTCGTATGGGTCCAGCATCCTGCTTGATTAACCGGGTTTGTTTACACCAAATGGTCTGAGCGCAGGCGTGCACACAGAACCACATTGGCACACGTTTATCCGCTTTGCGGCTATCGAAAGTGAAACAGTTGTTTTCCAGCACCTTCATTCGTGACAATCAAGTCTGTGACCAGAAAGACACTTAGGTACCTACCTGTAGAATCCAGCGCAATGGAGAACCAGTCTGTGGTGCAACGTTTTGGGATTTAATAGACCGGTGTTCCGTTGTGAAGCTGATACCAGATGAGCCTAACAGTGCAAAAATGAGACCCACAATAGCTTGGTCAACAAATGGGCCTCTTGTTCATCCTAAAACAAGCTGCTTGTCAGACACCTCATTTTAAAACCTAATTGGGCATCCGCCGAAAGATAGGGATGTATCATTTATGAGAGACAGTCCCGCAACTTGCTCATCCACCAATGAAATACGTTAGTTATTTTCCCACTCCACCCGATTTCTCAAAAAGACGATTTTCCGATCATGCTTCCGAAATTTTTCCCCACTACGACTATCAAGCGATTTCGATTCAAGTGAAAATTTGGTATGGCAATGTAACAAAGAAAGCCATTGATCATGTTGATAAAAGTTCACACTGTCATTGGGTTTAAAGCAAAACCAACAAGTTGCTAATTTATCTGGTTACTAATGGGTTGAGCATCCTGAAAATTTCCAAAACATATCGTGTTTACCGTGCACTAGGTTAACGCCATTTTTAGCAAATATTGTACTTCATGAGACCGATTCATGTCTCGAAATCAGTAATAGATAGGCCCAGGCTCTCACTTGTCACGATATAGTGACCAATCGTTTTAATTTAATTTAGGTTAGTTTTATTTTGTGGCCAACGAACGTATTTTTTGTGTGGCTAACGCTTTACAGTTGTTCACACTAAAGCAGTTTTAAATCCGCTGGACACCTTGAAGAACTGTCATTCGGGGGTGTGAAACGAGGCAACAGTCACAGAAAATCAGACGACAAAGATTAGGAACAATGCAACAATCTGGAGATTTACTGCAACCATGTGAAAAAACGACATCGTAAGGAGAAGCTGTGACGAAAAATGATTGGGTAACGTCGGAGATCCTCGTACATAAGGGACTGTACAGTCAAGAGTTTCGGGCTAATTTTCAGCTGGATGAAATCACTCAGTTTTAACCCGTTGCGTTCCAAAAAAGATTTGAAATTAGGACACCCAGATCCATACAGTTACTTCCTTCCGAATCGAATCTACCCTGGCGCCGTGTGGGTGAAAATGATTATTCCACGTATTGTGAGATGAATTCGCACTTTCTTTTGGACGCAAACAAATCTAAAGCTGTTCACTGTGATGCATGCGTGCACGCATACGCAACTTAATTCTGTGTAATTAAACTCTCCTTCTATCCGTGACCAATCGGATGTCTTTGGGAATGACGTACTATATTAGAACGTGATCCAAATTGCATCACTCGATCCATGTGCCTTTACGCGAGCTTGTTTATTAACCTTGCCTATTTAAGCCAATTTAGACTGTAAATCTATGGAAAATGCACTTAGATCGGTCCATTACCTATAGCTCCCACCCATCTCCATACTTGCGGCTAAGAATAGATTTAAATCAGTCCATTTAGTTCTTTATATAACGCTTCACTTCTTGGTTGGTTGAAGAAAGTCATTGTATTTATGCGGTAAAAACAAACTGATGAATTCGTGCTCGTCGCCGGACTATCGCTTCAGGCAGGTAGGTAGACACAAAATCGCTCGATTATTTGCAAATAAAGCACCTTAAAGAAAAACATGAAACCATAAAAACCCTCGTTCTAGCCGATTTGCGTAATAGCATGAAAACTATTTACAATCGCTTGCAAATCAGCTGATCAGTGACGGCCCAATCGTACATGGTGAGGTGATTAAGGCTCAGGAGAAACAAACGACCGAAGGGAGAGACAGTGTTTCTGGTGTTATTCTATCGGTCGACTGAAAAAAAGAACAACTTTTTGCTGATTCTTGGAACACCTTACGGCAATTGGAGTCCATTCTGTGGTGCAAGAACCGTTTTCCCCCGACGGGAACAAAATACATACAATTTAAATGTCTTCGTCTTTGTGGCTAGGATTTCCAACGTTTGTTAACTGACTCATCCATTTCGTACTTCGAGTTGTCGGCATGTTTAAAGACTAGTCCAAGTGTTCGGGTTAAATCCTCTTTGAAATCACACCATTACTCTTATGCTTTTTCCATTTTTTAAAAAAATGGTTCAGAGTCCAAAAAACGTGAGAATATCGTAAGTACTTTGGGGTCAAAATTGATGTCAGGTTCCACAAGCTTCAAATCATCAGGTCATCTGTTGTCATCGGTATTATTGTAATCATCCGTTGATTTCAGTTCTCACCACTTTTTAGTTATGCAGTCGAACGGCCCAACTTAAGGCATTGTATTTTTTTTCAACCATACAGTTCAAGAACTATGAACCGTTAATTAACCACGAGGCTTAGCTCAAAAACTACCAAAGATGTTTCGTTTGAAGCCGTACTTTCTTGCCCACCAATGTCCTTCGTATATATTTGAAATCACTGTCTCTCATTCCTCCTCCCCTTCACCACGGTCCTTTGTGTCCTATCTCCATCGATGAATGCATACTTCGCCGCCACCTTATTCCGTCCGCCATCCACCAAAATCTGGAATGTTCTCCAGGTTCCGTCGTTCCTCCAAAGGTAAGCCTCGAAATATCTCCTGAAGTGTCGGTCAATTTGACAGTTTTCTGAATTGCGTAGTACCTACATATTTGTAACTCGAATACGAATTGGCAGTAGTTACCCCACAGTATACAGCCCGTTTCACGGTTCCCACGCATTGTGAATTTGTCCCTGGTATCGAGGGTCTTCGGTGCGCAGAGCTAGGTGCTAGTCGATACGTTTTTAGGTTGCCAATGATTGGACGATCACCATCTTGACGGTCGGCTGTGAGATACGCTAGGATCACATTCCCCGAAGAAGCTGATTAGAAGCGAAAATTTCTAGGATGCTGTTTGTTTTCACTCGGCAAGTGTTCTGTTTACAAAATACCCAATTTGAAATGACAAGCTGAATTTTGCCACCGGACTACATTTCTCCTCGAATGTGCACGGGCCCTGTCTTGCCCTCTGCGGTTGGTTGCCCTAATTTCATAACAGGATCTACTCCATCCAGTCTCCGCACTTCTGTTGTCATATCTTCGTGTCTTAGATGAAAACAAAACTAGTCTGACCATGTGACTCAATTCCGGTTTTCGGATCGCCATAAGTACCACTTTATGCATCATTCCAATCTCGCAGTCTTGTGAGAGTAATTCAACAATGGCGCCTGTATCAAGCGTTTAAATGCAAATCCATTTGGATTCAGACACTGTCGAGACGTTTGTATGGAAGTCTAAAAATGGCACTTTTTGATTTGTGGGCACGGAAAAAGGGGGTTGATTTGACAGTTCTTAGGAGAAATCTGTTTCCTCTTTGCCTCGGCAGTCCATCCCCTGAAGAACACGAATTCGCCGGTGTGCTGTTACCTTAGGTTCAGCCTTCGCATACTTTTCCTCTCGACCTTCAGAATCTCGGTTAGGAACAACAGTGGCCTATCAGTAGTCCCAACACACCACATTTTGTTCCAACTCCCTGGCACAATCTTCGCTGCCCTCAGTTGTCTAGTAGTTGCGCAGTATCCAACATTTCATGGGCCGCCGACAACGAAAATCCCCCAATCTAGCAAAGCATCAAAGTGACTAGACAGGACGCAGCGTAGATTTTTCAGTTTGATCACATGTAGATCAATGACAGCCTGACTCGTCTGCATTCGAATCTAAAATCAGGTTACCGAGGTGACATGCCAAGAACTGAGGATACCAGGCCTGAGGAGAAGTAGCAAAATTTCCAGTTACCCAAAGCCTGACATGGGGACATATTTTACATTCTATGTATACGTTTTTTCTTCTCGTTTAGAGCCCCCGTAACTCTGTCGGACTTGGAAACAGCCGGAGAGGAAGTGAGGGAACAGCAACAGCTGGTATCAACTTACTTCCCGCCATGAGCTGTTTATCCAGATCAAGGGTCTGCTAATGATCTACCCACTATTCAGTTGCTCAGACAGGATCAGGGATTGTTACATGGGATCGGAGCCGAAGTTTCTGGTAAAATGGTTGGGTTCGCAGAGCAGGAAAGGAAGGTCACAATTTGTTGAGAGCCGGAGACCGGGCTTCTAGTTCATATGCCTTCTCACTAACTTATGGCTGGGAAGACAATTTCACGGCTTTCACTGGGGCCGTTGATTAAGTAATTCAGTTTGTATGTTTATGATATATGCTTATATATATTATGGTACAGGTTTTCCTGTCTTTTGATGGTTCCTGACTATTGTTCACCAGAATCAAGCTGTAATTTAACACCTTCCATGTGGTTTGGAATAGGCACGCTTTCTCTGATGAGCATGACTATTGACGTAACTCACGATAACCTATCAATTCGCGTGACAACGGGATGAGTGTATCAGAAACCTGTTCACATTACTGTAGGCACGGGCTGCTAGGTCGAACTCCGAGGTAACCGAATGCTGCCAGAAGCTGCAGAATGATGGCCAAATGGAAAAAGACGGCGGAAAAGTCTGTAGAATAGTTTTAAACTGCGACGCAAAAGATAACGATTTTTTATAGCGGCCACCGCCAAGGGGCTCCTGGTACTGCTATTCTCAGAATTGTGAATTTTTAAGAAGAAACAATGGATCTCGCGAAAATTGATTAAATTCTCGTATGTCGTCCTTACGTAATGCTAATCTGTCACATATTGTTTCCGCTGTTCAAGTGTTTCTAAGTCCCGAAAAGAAAAACCTGTAGAGTCGGTTAAATCAATACTTTATGGGTTATCCAAGACCCAAAAGACTAATGTATCTTTACGTCCCTTTTGTTTCCCTGACTAATTCAACTTTCTATACCACAGTGCGACGATTCGTGGAATTATGTAAATCTGCATGTAAACAGTTTGCCAAGCAAACTTCTGGTGGTTGCCTTTAGTTTGTTAAGACTGTCAAAGAGGCAAATGTCGCTTTGCAAATGTTCTTGCTAGACGTTGCCTCTTTATTTACAAACTTACCGCTAGTGGAAACCGTCAATACCATCTGTTCCTTTGTCAAAGACAACAAATTTAGAAATTTCGGCGGAAAACTTTAACGTACACCTATTCGACGGAGTCCGTTTTCGTCATAAAGGTTGAGTCTCAATGGGGTCCTCCTTTGGTCCACTTATAATGGACAGCGGTCGGAAATCAACAACATAACTTTTATGCCATTGTTATCAATATGTGAATAATGCTTTCTCCATTCGTGAACACAATGAAGACTTGGATAAACCTATGCATATCCAACGATACACTGTTCTGCTGACTTGGAAAAGGAAATTGCCTTGGTCTCTATGGGTGTCCACCTAACGGGCCATCCAGGTGGTTCGATCTGTGGTGGAGATTCGTTTGGAATGGGCATTGCACAAACCTTAGCAGTTTTGTATTCATACGCTAAAAAGGTGTTTAACATCAAGAACTGGACGCATATACTCTGACAACCCAATAGACGTATAACTAGAGGTAGCACAGGTCTTCTTCCCAGCGAATGGATTCCAATATGAGTTTCTAAATTGCAGCATGAAATAACCAGGACAATCAAGTAAGTATCAGGGATAACTAAAAACAATGTTCATAGGCATTCCCTTTAAAGACGAAGTCGCAGCAGGAAGGACCTGTTGAGTTTTATGTTGTGTGCATGGCTGTATCCAACACGGTTTTAGCCGGATGCAGTTCACAACTGCACCGGCCATTGGATGCGAGAACAAGGATAAATTGCCCTCACTGACATCCTAAATGACTTCAAATGCATTTATGGGGTTACTCACACAGGTCTAACGTTGAGGTATTTATCTAGATACATCAACGAACATCAGCCACGCCGGCTTCAGCGGTTTTGTTTCCTAGTCTATTATGGCCACTCATCCGGATCCAGGCATTCGGCAAGAATGAAAAACGCATTTCATATGTCATAGATATACCGCGCCATGATTCGGGGGCGACGAGATCTCGGGCGCTAGAGATGGTCGGAGCAACTATTGCACGGGTCTGAGCTTTCCCAGCTTGTTTCAGATCCCCTGTTTCTCGGGTTAGAAAATAGTGCACTAGACGACTTGTCCCCACACGTGGTCAAAGAACAACACAACAACGTACACTAACAGTCGTGAAAAATGTACAAAACTTCAATTTGTGGCACATGAAAGCTCTTGGTTGTTGTATGCGCCAATTTAGGGGTTCATATCTAACATCGTTATCTTTATCCAATGTGCTCAATCGGAATGAGGTGCTTCTTTTCTTTGGTTCTCTAGCAAAATGTAGTCCCCTTGATATTAACTTCCGCCTAAATGAGTGTCGTAAAGAAAACCACTTCCTTAAAAAAATTTCGATGGTATCCTAAGGTTTTATCCAGTAGGGCTCGTTTTAGTGATTGAGAAGACCGCTGCAGTTCCTCTGCATAAATCCTCTAAAATGAACTTGCATGAAGTGTATAGCGACTGGAATGAATTGAAAGTGTCTCGAAAAATCGATGTGTCGCATAATTTTAAGTCTTATGCTGTCAATGCTGTAAAGCTGATCAGAAGAAATCCACCCGAGTTAATGAAGACGTCGGGAAACTACGTCCTCTGGTAATGGGGTCTCCTTCTGACATTACTTCACTTGGAATAAATTTGCTTACTTAGATGCCTGGTTCTCCCTTTCGCTGGGATCCAACAGGGGTAAGCAGGAACAATGAAAACACTATTCCTTAGGTTGTTGATCATTGATTGCGCTACATTTGAAAATTAGTGTGGTGGACAAGAGCAATGTGAACCTACTAAGCCTTAGTGTCATCTCATCCTCTTCTGTCCCTGTTTCTTGCTTCTCTTCTTTTTTGTAGTGTTGTCACAACTTTTCAGCAATTTTTCTCGATGACTGACACCCGATCGGTTTTTTCAAGGTTTACTTTTTCCTAGTTAGGTTAGTCTCAAGTAATCTTTCTCTTACTTTGACAGTAGTTTGGTAAAATGGTTTTTCCGCTACTTGATATTAACTGTAGTTACTTGAAATTTCAAATCGTCTACTGTAATCCTTGCATTATGCCAGGATTCTGTTGTGCTTCGGTGCGCAACGGCCTTAATTTGTTGAAAAAGATCGCATTGCGTTTGAAGCTCCACATTTTCGACGTCGAAGTTGCCGGTTTCTCTTAGTAGTATAGTGTGCCTGCGTATTGTCTTTAGTTTCCTCCAGATTTCCGCGCTCCTTTTAACAACCATAAATCCGATTTAGCGAGTAATTGAAATTACGGACTAGATATGTGGCAAACGGGCTTCTCTCCACCCACAGTGCTTTCAAGCGTTATGTGGGCGCTGGAATTTCCTTATACAGTTTTGACAATAGTAATAGCACAACGACCAATCTTCATGCAATGGTCACCCACGCCATTACCATTAACAATGGGAAAAGTCAAAAGTTGAATTGGTGTAGAACTAGTCACCAGTACGACACGAGCAGCGTTTTTGTACTGCTCACAAAAGCAGGTTCTAGCTGTACAAAAGGCTATAGTTTTTGACGTTTGGTTTCACACTATTCGTCAAAAAATGACGCCGCTCAAATGAGCGATAATGCAAGGACTGTGTACCTTTGTTTGCATCTGAAGGTGTCCGTTTGTGCTTTCACATGATGTGGTCTGCCTTTTGATAAACAGAAGTCATGAAAGTCGATGACACTTCCAGATTTGTGCTTTTCACCGTGACAATCCATTCGTCTGCCTGTTCATTAGGGCCCATATAGTGTTTCCAAAAACGAAGGACGTCTGGCGTACAATCAAAATGTGGCAACCAAAGTGGCCAAACCACAGCATTATGAACTACCACGTATGTCCGTCTTTCAACACCCGATTTTGACCAGGTGGGTCAATTGGTTCAAGAGCATGAAAGATTATCGACGGCACCCAAGGAATGAGAGACTACACAATGCGAATGAAAAGACATACTCGGAAATGGAGCTGTTATCTGTTATCGACCCTGTTTAGTAGTTGCGGTCCACAGCCCGCCACGGCATTCAACCTTCATTCCTGCATTTTTTAATCAATTCAACAAGACTAGATTTCTTTCACAAAGGCACAATCCCTTAAGGAATATCAGTTGAACGTTTCTAAATGCTACATTGAGTTATGAAGTAGTTTTTGATGGGACTAACAGTAGAAATCAATCAGTTGAACTAATAAGTCAATATTTTCACAATTCAATTTGGCAAGTAAGTCAGAGATAACAATATTGTTAACTTGGAATGAAGAAAATTGTCTCCTGGGCGCAGTGAAAACATATGCTGCAAGGTACTGTTAAAAGGTTGACAGCGAACAAAACTGGATGGGTGAATGCCACCAGGCCATCCAAATGTGATACAACCATCTTCTTCTGAAGGTAAGCTTGACGACAGGAACGTTATTATATTGGACACAAAAGGTCTCATCTGAACCTTAAAGGTTCTCTGTTTTGCGTTATTAGCATCGAGACTTCTGTACACAAAAATGGAAGTAGATATCCAGCTCACTTTGTAAAAATAAAAACCCCATTTTCGCAGTAAAACATCATTTAAATGAGCCAGAATATTTTTCACAGCCTAAAAGCCTGTACCATAGTTTGAGAGCACAACCCCTAAAATTGGCCAGTGGCAAATATGTTGAAGCGATAGAGATGTCCTGTTCAGTACATTTTATTCTATCCTCCCTTGGCCGAAAGGAACACTCTTTCCATGTATCTTCTTGATTACATTAGAAAATCTTGTTATATATATATATATATATATACATAGGCCTCTACTATTGTAACGAAAACTTCTCTTCCTCTGTTCTATCAGCGATAAGGTACTACTTGAGCAGTTGGATTGAGTTTACTTCTAATAATGGTGGTATCTCTATTTCTCTTTCTGGACACTCCCGGGGTGCTCCAAAGCATTGTTTCGTTTTTCTTTCATCCTTTCAAATTCTCCGTTTTTACCTAAGGCTTCTAAAGAACAGCCACTGGTTGTGTTCTAGGGATTTCGTAGCCTGCATTGTTCAGCCTAAGTTAATGGGATTTGGACATGAAAATCTTCAGTTCGGATCTCCCTATCGCCGGTCACCCCCATTCAACAGTCTTTCCGTGACCATAGTCTTCTTCCAGATATTATCGTACATTGGTCAAATAGAAGAGGAATAAAAAATGGTACATTGCTTTCCACAAGTAATTCCGCGGCGTTTTTCTCAAGAAAAATTAGCATTACCTTCCTTACAATTGTTGTTAATGTTATTATTGCTATCTTTTGTGACTTTCGTGATGCATGGGTGTATTGGAAAGGGCATGTCTATAACCAATAAAGCTCAATTCACAGCAGGGACCGGTAACTGTGACCCTGATCACAGAGCAACGCAGGGTAACCATCCAACACCAAAGTGACCGGTGGATTTGGGGTTCGAACCTCTGGCCTTTTGGATGATAGAGGCTTAATCCACTTGGCCGTCGCCGCTACTAGCTTCTGATTCTGTTGTTCTTTGCTTTTCATCTTTCCATCGTCTTTCTTTGATCCTTCATCTATCATATCCAAATATATCAACGTGCTCTATCCACTTGCTGTATTAGCAAAGTGACTATTCAGTTCTGCAAGCTGTCAACAAAGTGGTCACTAAGGTCACACATCATCAAGGTATCTTAGATCAAGCATATCACATGATCTCACTGGATCCAAATATTCACAATACATTACTGAATATATGACATCTTTTTTTCGTGTCCCTGGCTATTTTTTCCGAACTGTTTGTGCATCTTTGTATGATGCCTTTTATTCTTTATTGTTCCACTGGCGTGTCGGGCGGTCCCAGAATAAATAACCATTATTTTGCATAGATTTATCATAGTACTACCGAGATTTGCAGATGCACCTCGTTCGATGTTGAACAATTTTGCGTCTGACAAACATTTCGCTTTTTACGACAAGGATTGTTCCATTATCTTAGCAGACATCTCATCCCATATTTACTTATTTTGTCCGATGTATATCTTCCTATTGTATCAGAGTTAAGTTCCAGGTGGTCTATTTTCGAAGCCATGCACAATAAATGTCAGTGTTCCTCTATCTTGCACGGTACCGTTTAAACTCCTTGCTGATAGATGACATTGAAAAATCCCGTGATGACTACTACACAGCGCTTCTATTGACACTTAACGAAAATGGGACCCATATATATATATATATATATATATATATACTTGATGATCTTTGCATTGAAAATCCGCTCCATGGGATGAATATTATGCTATTGATTAATCAGTAATAAATAAAAACATCTGGCTATTCCTCTCAGTTTGTATTGACAAGGAATTGAATTAACGCTTGGCGATGGGTCATTTATTGTTTTCTTTTTCAGCCAGGGGAATATTGCACAAATTTTCGTAGGCTGCCGATAGTGAACTTCACCATTGAAGGTCTTCAATCTCCGATCTCCCGCGATTTGCTTTATACGTGTGCACTCGAGTCTGTCCGTTTGTCGATGGGGAAAGGCTAGGTTAACTCCAGCACTTGGATACTTATGATCTGATGTTTGTGCATTATGAAGAGTCAATGCATGTTAGTGACACGCCCAAAGATTCAGTCGTTAGATGCTGATTGATTCACAGACTAACCTCGTCGCGGAATTGTTTAAGGCATCTGAAGCCCCTTGTATCGTACGCTTGTAGCTCAAGTAATATTACCAATAATCTCTAAAGAAACGGACTCGGATCCCACTTCCTACTGTTCCCCATATGATCTGATGGACGTGCGCGCGTACATGTGCCTGTGTGCGGTATTGCACGTGTGTGATTGGAACTAATACCCATGGTTAACTGATGTGGGCTCACAATCTTAGCATGATATAACGAACCGTCATCAATTCAACTCACCGCATTCCGCCTGCGTACATGATCAAATTATTTTCCCTAGTGGACGTTATTATTTCCCCTCAAATGGTGATATGCGAATGGTCGGTAACAAGGGGGGAACTAATTCTGACGTCCTTGTACTCTTTCGTCTCCGAAGGATATTTATAGCACGAACGAACGCACGCACGGACACACGCACACCGATGACGCCTTATCCAATCTTGCAGATCCTAAGCTATGACAGTGGACAACAAAAAAAGATCAGCTGCGCTACAGTAATACTCTATTAGAAACAATCGTGCTGGTGTCAGAACTCACATGTACGCAAGTGTTTGTTCACGTTTGGGTATGCATTTGTATATTTGCGTATTTGTGGTGTCTTAGATCGCATGTCGCCTGTTTCTGCCCATTCTTGGAGCTGGAGAACAAAAGTAAATGTTGGTGCAGCGTTAACAATACGCAGCGTAGCCAGCAAGCGAGCGACTTAGCGCCGGAAGTTAATCCAAATGTCCGCTCCTATAACCATATGTGCATGAGTGCAAGCGGAAGCGACGTGCACGCATGCACAAACCTACAAATCGATTCCTATGTTTGGATCAGCAACTGCAGGTGTGCGTGCAGGAATGGAAATAGACCATTTTCGAACCGGTTTCTCATCCCATGTCTGCAATTTCGGCAATTTATTTCCAACTTCCTGACTCTAAGACAGGCAAGCATGTCGACTGTTAAGCATCCGCATGCACACAAATAGAGATAAAGATGAACACTGAACCCTGGTGTCCAACTTGTAACTCTTGGAGCCCATCTTTGTGCGAGTACCTTTTGGTCAGATGCCTGCACATCGAGGTGCTTCCTGTTACCGTGTGTATGTGTGCATTGGTGCGCACTCGCCCATGTCCCGGTGGGTGCAAGAGTTTAGATGCCCTCTGCCTCTGGTTCACCTCGGGATCGGTTAACCCAGAAATAACAGTAGGCAAGAGTGCTGAAAATAGTTGTTCGCTCTAGGTAACTGTCTATTGCGCCTCGTTTTTTCTTGCCGTTATACCCGTCCATGTACAATGAACCTCTCAAATCTTGGAAAAAATGTCCGGACCTTCTTAAGCCCATTTAAACTACCTTTTGCAGAGTACTGCTTTCATATTTGTCAGTAGTAAATCGACAAACCAAACCACTCGGGCCTACAACGCTCCGTTTAATTACCTAGGTCTTATTCTTTGTGTACAAGCAGAATTCCTGTCAATAAGAATTGCCGTGAATCCAAGCTTAGAAAACGGATGAATACAATGTACAATTAGTTTCTTGGAAGTTCACAAAGATTTGATCCAGTTTATGAATCCAGCGGTCAAGATTGTTTGCCATAAGACTTACTGAATGAGGTAACAATTTTTCGTCACCAAAATCAATATCAATCCCGTCAACTTACGTGTAACAGCCGACAAGTTGGATCAGTGATCATAGCTTCAGAATGAAGAGTACGATCCACATGGAGCATCTAAGATAACTCACAAGTATCTCAAATCCCGCTGCAAACTGTTTCGAATATTACGACTCATCCATCGAATCAGATATTGCAGTCAATTAAATGCCAATCGACGCGAAACGTAAGTTCGTCTTGATGTGTTCAAAAATAAACTGACTGATTCCATCGTCTCAGCTGGAGTGCTTGCTGCATGTCCCAGCAACAGGTGATACTCCACCTTCAATCAGAGGTTAACTAAATGACAATTCTGCAATGCACCGTCGCGCACCAAGTCGTTCGTTATCCGTTCCAGCAACGAAACGTTGCACAAAGGCAATTCACTGTCGATTTTTCGGTTCCACTTGTGGATTATGCGTCATCGCGATCAGTTCATCAAGTACGCCGAAGCGCATACTAATGCTTCATTTTTGTTCTCTTTACAATGCGGTCAGTAGGCTTGCGTTCAAGGCAACTTTCGTTGGCAAGAACTGTGCTAACGCGCAAAATCAAGGCCCAAGAAATTCAGCCGGACTCTCGGCGTGAATGAACCGCTTGTCAGTTTGCTACTGACCGGTTTGGGAATAGACCGGTGCGAAGTGTAGTATAAACAGGCTTAGAAAATCCACAACGTTGTCTCGACCGTAGACTGCTGATGCATATGCATTTGGATGTCTTTACCGATTTTCCGATCCAAGTAGTCATCATGCTACTGATACTAATCTTCTCGGATTTGGACCGAGGGACCCTTTTTCCGATTGTATTTTATGGGTAGGTGAATTTCTCATTCCAAATAAGAAAATCATCCCGTACGAGAAAAGTGACGTGGACGAGCTGAGCTGGCAAATTATCTGTTTAAAATGTGTTCCTAAAGCCTAAAGGAATGCAGATAAAACTCTTCATCTCTGGTGGATCATCTTCGAGAACGATATTCATTAGTACTTTTTCTAATTGCACTTGCTTAAAACTGTGTAGTGATGACACGTCACTTGCTGTATCCAAATCAATATGTCGGTGTGGAACTGTGGATTTTAATGCAAACTATCGGAAAATATTCGTTGAATTTCATTTAATTATTGAACACTTCCATATCCGACCGTTTCCGCATAAAAATTTGTCTTTCCAGTTTTAGCGCGTAGCATTTCCTTAACAGATAGCTGGGTGCACGTGTTTCATTCACCCCAGTCGAATTCACATGAAAAACACCGCTACCTGATTTCACTTTGCCCATTGGGTTCAACTGAAAAGTCCTACTGTCGATCCAACACGATCTGTTGTTGTGAGTTGGTGCTCGGTCGAATGATATTCTGTTTTAAAAGTTTGCATTTTACTCCGAGCGCCTGGTATTGCAACTCTGTAAGGGTTACCCCAAACGATGAGTGTCTTCGGCATAGGGTTTCTCGGGACTGCTCCAGAAGGATCAGGCAGTCGACCGTGGGATCCGATCCAGCGAGATGTCAGAAAAGAGTTATCCATTTTGAATCAATGGTTGTGTGCATGGGTGGTGAGCCCTTTGTGAACCATGACTGTGATTCGGGAGCAGTTTTCGATCTAGAATAAAATCGAAAACCTTGGACCACGTGTTTCGTTTCTGATGGCTGTCGTCAGCAAGCCGACAGAACCGGTCCACGAACCACCGTTGTGATTCATAAGTAGCCTCACCCTCTATGTTCACTTCTATCGATTCTAGTGTGAAAACCAATATCGAAGAGTACAATTGTAAGGACGATTGGACAGTAAATTACCTAGTACGTGCACTTGATGGGCGGCAGTAACCAAGAAACCTGTTGTGTGCTGCTGGAGAAATTTTCTCCCCTCACCGTGTAGGATTATCCATTATCCATTACTTGCAATTTCAAGATTTTAATCATCCCCTTCCTCACTCTGCCATGTAAACGTCATCAAGACTCCAAAAGAGGTACCCCCCCTTGATCAAGGAGATTGACTGATTTTGAAAATTCGGTCTTTCGGCCGCGTTTAGAAGGAAAAAACTGCTGTTTGTATACTTCTTCCGATCGACTTGAACGGAGGAATGATTTGGTTAAACATCATCTCAACGTTGAGGGCATGCGGTCTGATTAGCTTTAAGGAGTAGCAACATGTTCCAGATATGAAAGCCCCCTACCCGGACCAGATTCCGGTCCACCAATAGATACGATTCGCGTATAGACCAGCTGATGTTGAGTAAAGGTTCTCTTCCTACGTCGTGTCGAGAATTTCACTGTTGCTTGTCTTCTGCCAAATAATCTCCCCAACTGTACAGCATTGTTTCATTTAGTCGCAGTCACCCGCGTGAATTGTCTTCAGACTTCATTTTATAACGGTGTGCGGAGTGTATATTCGGTTACTGTTTGCATGCAAATCTTATTATCTATGGAGGTCTTTCTTGGTCTTTTGAAGTGCCAACGCAAAAGCTTAGAGGTGACCAAAAGCCAGGGGAAGGCGTTAAAGGATATTGCCAAGTGTTCAAATCAAGCAAATGAATGCACCTTTGGTCACTGTGGACAGCTGGCTGTTTGGCTTTATTAATAGGTGTTTCATCCACAATCAGCGTTCCATTTGCCCTTAAAAGCTATAGGAACGGTGCCATTTTATTTGGATTGTTAATTAGTCTCATATACCGTTAAAACCCTGTTTAGCTGTCTGAATTTTTAATGCACTATGATGTGCGTGATTTACAGTTACTGCGAAGTTGCTGGTTGCCAACAGCTCTTGCGAAGTCAGTGAGGCAGATAATGTAAGTTAACCTTTGTATTATTTTTCGTCCGATTCCGGGATGGCCAAACAGTCAACATTGTCGGGTTTTTATCCGAAAGTTCCGAGTTCGAATCTGCCGGCCGCTTGACAAGTTCCTGAGTTTGTATTGTTCACTTAATGGTGACTTATTTTCTGAAAGTTGCGCATGCTAACGCATCATTAACTATGGACGGGCAAGATAAAAATGTCCATTGGATGCGTCGATCGTTGCACAGTAACCGATATCCTCTGCTGGTTTCAATCAAACCGGATAGCCTGTCACTAGGATGTTAGGTTAATCATAATTTCCCATTCCGGTTATAATTTTGACCTGTAATTCAGATAGCATGATAATCACTCTCGGTTGATGAAGGCAAATATATATGAGGTGAATCATTCAACGCTAGTTAATGGTCAGTCACTGGCAGAGGTTCAGAATTCGTTCTGTAAACACTCATTTGCCAGAGACTGCGCCTTTTCTCATTCCGTTTTCGCATTTATTTGCGCGGGGAATTTCATTTTTACATGGAATTATGCCAGGATTTGGCCATTAAATCAAGGTCAGGTCGTTCAGTTCAGTCGGGAAATATACCGTTCCCAAGTAGTACAGGACCCATTAAATCAAGTTTGGTAGTATTTCGATGTTATTTATTTTCATTTGTCGGATCACCTTTATCAGCGTGAGCAGTAAGACACCAAGTGTTACGGAAAATTGGTGGTTATATGTTGCTGTCGTCCAATTCACCATTAGGAAGCTGCGGAAACATTGCACAACAACCTCAACCACCTTGTTAGTAATCATCTATGGTGGATTTCCATCGTGCTCGAATCGGGACTTAAGCTTGAGGTGAACGATTGCGAGTCGAGCGTCATAACCCTTAGACCGCTCAGGCTGGCCCTGAATGGTTTACAGAACCAAGCTGGATGATACTACATCCATCCGTTTGGTACACGTACTGATCGTTGGCACACAGCAATGGACCAGTCTCCCGAAAGATTGCTCGCGGTAACTAATGCGTCCAGTGTTTGCCAAATTTTAAATAATACTAGTGTTCAAACTTGCACACTGCACACCATAATGGCTAATAAATTAATACTTTAACACTGCACATTGCCATTTATTCAATCGCGTTTTGTTTTGTTAAAATGGTAAACATGCAATCGAATGATGAGGTGTTCACAAACAATTGCCTAATTCCGTTTGACGTTACGAGTGGAATAAATGATATTTTACTTAGTAATAACAATAGTTAGGCGTGAATGTCTCTTTGCCCGAATTTCTAGTCGTCCAACTTATCGAGTTCAACCATTCAAATCATCGATACGCGAAGATAGTTGTATACAAATTGAAACCTCGTTCTCCTCTCAAGATATCAGTGCAGTTCCCAAACCCTGTTAGAACGCGTGTAGCAGTTACCCATATTTTGATTTGTCGACTCTGTGTGCCTATGTGTGTGTGCGCGCGCGCATAATTTCATCCCTGCTTAGAACGTGTCAAAATAATGGAATTTATAACAACTACCGAATCGTGTACGAAATCTCTCCAGATCACCCGCGTATTCTCCGTGGAGCCAGCCCTTTGTAGTCCACATCCTCGTGTCCCAGTTGGTGTAATACCTGATTGTTTTTGTAGTTCCTATGTAAGCGTAAGGCCTTTACAAATTTCACAATAAAATGGAATATGAATTGGATATGTTCCAACACCCTATGTGATGCAGCTTTGTTGCTGACCTTTTTTAGTCGACCGAATTACTATCTACTTTTCTCTCTCGCTAATAGGACTGTGTCAAAATGCATTGGATAGGGCAATCTTCTTGTCGGTTTGTGCATGTGCACGCCACAATATTTACAAACACTGTCATTCTTCCACTCGGCGCACGTGTGCTAATCAGCTTAATCAGCTCATCAGATTTGTTTGGTTACATATGTTGGCACGGAGATGCACTCGCTAACTCTGCTCACTCAGGGCCTGCTCACTTCGTGGATTTGGGAGAGGGGAAGGGTAACATGTGTTTAGATTGTTTTTTTCTTCACTTTGATCCCTAATAAATACTTGCATCGCCTGATGACTACTTCTGCAGGCGCCTGTGTTCCACAGTTATCTTGGGATACTACCAGTTGATATATATACTATAAAAGAAGAACTCCATGTGCGATCAAGACGAATCAGCAGCCACGACTACCCAATGCAGCGTGATTTCCGGCAATAAGAAATTGGAATAGCCCACGCGTAGTGCAAGTTCCCTTGTTCATCTGTCTGCTGCCTTTATTTTGCACTCCTTTCCGATTTTTTGCCTGTGATTAAATCATCTGTAAATCATCCTCCTGATTGGTTCACTTCTATTTCTTTTGACATGCATTTTTGTTGCTCCTTTTTTTCATTCTTTTTCCGCCAAACATGCGATTTCTCATCCTTCTCATTGCCTAATCTTGTTCCATCAGATTCAACCACCTGAACGGCCTTTATTATCCCAGGCAGAAAAGAGCGGTAAGTTTGCGGTGAACAGTTTGTTTGCCTGTTTACTTGAATGATTGACCTAGCAGTACCCGTCCATCAATCGCCATGAGTTACACACCAACATATAATTCCATACTGCATTGGTCGTCGCGCACGACAGTCAGGACCGCGCTGCCCATTGCATCGAGCGGGGTGGGTAGTGATAAGTATTTTACTACTCAGAGTTCCCTCTCTTTTATTCAACTTGTATCTTCAGTCCTCAACCCAATGTCTTTGCCCGCTCTGCGTATCCATAGTATCCCTACTGGTAACATACCAGTTACTCACAACGGTTCATTGTCAAATAGTTTAGCAGGAGGTTTCCAGTCTTGCAGCTCACATTTTCTCAAGCCTCGTCAGCTTCTGCATCTGGGTTCCTTCAATGTGCGCACTTTAATGCAGGCTGACCAACAGGTGTGTTTGGCTCACTTTCGACTGATGTCTGCTGCGTGAGTGAAACAGAAATTCAGGATTCGAGTAAAGTAACTCAACTAACTGCGCCAAATGTCTCATCAAGGTATTTCCTGCAGACTTCAGGAGACGGATCGGTTCAAGCTGTGGATCAATATGATGTAGGAATAGTCTTAAGTGAGAAGCCTGAAGCAGCCCTCTTAGACTGGATCTCAGTCAACAGTCGCTTGTGCGCCGTGAGACTGCAGGTATCAGTCGGCGTCCGGAAGGATAGTAGCATTAGGTGCAGTTTATTTGTCATCTCGACATACGCTCCAACAGACTGCAACACTTACATGCAGAAAGACGAATTTTATGATGATCTCGCCACTCTTGTTCGGAAGAGCAAACGCCCTGACATTGTAGTGGTGGCAGGTGATTTTAATGCACAAGTTGGAAAACTTAGTGCATCGGAGTGCTGTTTAGGCGAGCGATGCGTCTTGCCTGCACAGCGAACAGATAACGGGAAAGACTTCTCCAATTCTGTGCAGATAAGCATTTATTCCTATCTAGTACGAATTTCCGACACGGTTCGTGTCGTACTGCGACATGGCGCTCTAACTCGACAGATGGTCTGAGTCAGATCGACCATATTGCAGTAAGCTACCGCTGCTGCGGTTCTGTCCAGAACTGTAGATCATACTGGACCACGTACATCAAGTCGGACCATGCGTTAGTTTTAATGCGACTTTTGCCGCAGGTCACAAACCCGATTGGCTGTCGAACGTCTGTGTGATTCGGCACTTTGCAACAGCTATAGGCAGAAACTGTTCGAGGAACTAAGAACTCCGACGAGCAGCAATGTAAACGCGCAGTGGAATCAAATTAAGCAGGCAATGCATTTGACAGCAGATTTCGCCTGTGGTACTAGATCTAGCGTTCATCAAAGACACTGGATCTCGCAAGGGTCGCTGGGTCTAATGGAGCAAAAACACTAGCTGCCTAACTGCAAGGAAGTGAATAAGGTGCGTCGACAGTTGCAGCGTTAGTTGACGATAAGCCTCCCAACGGAAGTGGAATTACAGTCGAATATTCAACTTCTGAAGGGGGGAAAAGCAGCCGGCCCCGACAAACTTCCCCCAGTTCTTTTCAAATTGGGTTGAGAAGCTCTGATGAGGTCACTTACCTCCTTGCTTCATGATACTTAGAACGAGGAGTGCATTCCATTGTCGTGGGGTGAGTCACTGATTATACCTATCTTTAAGAAGGGTACACGGAGTGACTGCGGCAATCATCGTGGGATTAGTTTAATTCCGATAGTTACTAAGGTGTTAGCTTCGATAATGCTGCGCCGTTTGACACCGATTCGCGAGAGTAATATCCGCGAACAACAGGCCAGATTTTGGCCAGGTCGAGGTTGCATCGACCAAATATTCACTCTTCGACAGATACTCGAAACACGCCACACGCACCGGCCCCCTACGATCGTAGTCTTCCTCGACTTGAAAGGTGCTTTCGACTCCGTGGATCGACCAGCGCTAACCAGTGATCTCCGCCGGAAGGGTATGCCAACGAAGTTCCTGAACCTGTTGAGAGCACTGCACTCGCATACCTATGATCGCGTTAGGGTATACGGTGAACTGTCAAGTTCATTCGAAACGACTAGTGGTGTTCGACAAGGGTATCCCATCTCTCCATTCCTGTTCACCTTCGTCATGGACGAGGTGATGGAAGATGCTTTAGGAAGCTGTGTGATCTAGATTACGCAGACGACGTTGTGTGCCTGTTCGAATCCGTAGACCATGCACAGCGTGCACCAGATGAACTCTCGAGATCGGCTGCTCAGTTTGGCATGTGCTTTGCACCTTCAAAGTGAAAAGTGCCGTTACAAGACTGGACAACAGCAGAGTCGAACTTGGTGCTCAGCAAAGAGGAACTCACAATTGTGGACTGTTTTATTTGCCTTGGTAGCTGCGTGTCGAACGATGGTAGCTCGGGAGTGGAGGTAAACACTCGTATATTGAGGGCTAGAGCAGCTTATGCTGGACTGAGGCATCTGTGGCTTCAGCCTTTTATTTCACTGAAGTTGAAAGTTGTGTGTACTGTGCCGCAGTGCGCTCAGTTGTGTTGTACGGTTGCGAGATATGGAGTATTCGTGTGGGAGATGTTCGTCGGTTGGAGGGTTTTGACCACCGATGTTTACGTAGTATGGCTAGAATTGGATGGAGTGATCGGGTGAGTGAAGTGGAGCTCAGGAACCTAATACTAGATGTTGGCTCTCAGAATACCTTATATCAGCATGTGAAACTTAGTAGACTGTGCTGGTTGGGTCACGTATTGCGTATGGCGAACACTCGTCTACCATGTCGTGCCCAATTTTGCCTTCCTCCCATGAAGTGGAGGCAGCCATGTGGAAGTCAACGGATGACGTGACAACGCGGGGTGAGAAAATGTACAGCCAACTTAGGTAAAGTAGGTGTCTCACGTCTTCGTGGTTGGGGTTCGCAAGACCCGTCAACTAGCTGACTGGAGACACTGAAGTATATGGCAGTAAATCGTGAACAGTGACGATCGTGTTGTCATCTATCAAACCAGAATGGTTGAAAGAACATGGGCATTTGTACAGTCAGACTGTGTTTCGTGTGTTGCCTACAGCAGCCTTTTATCTTCCCCCACCTGTGTAGGTTCACTCCCTGTTCCCCTTGGATATTTAACCTTGGGGAAAAGGCAGCGGTCAATGAAACTTGTTTTGCTGTTTAGCGCTGAGCGATGATGATGATGATGATGATGATGATGATGATGGTGTTTCTACCGCTGTTTCCTTCAAATCCATATAACTAGCGGACGATTCATCCAGCTGGATGCATCTGATGGAATTTATCGTGTACAGTTACTGCAAAATGTGTCTTAAACGACCCTGGACCATTTGGTGTTGCCATTTCTTGCCTCAGAATTACCCAATATTCTTGCCGTCATTCCAACTTTGAGAGCTTAATTATACTACTTGGCAAAGGTCTGAGTACTTCGCATTGTTGCTTGACGTGTGTTTATCATGTCTCTGGTTTCAGTCGTATTTGAACTAATCCACGGGCACTATGCCCATTTTTTAATGACGTGTGTTCTATACCACTGGAACATTGCCAAACTTGGTTTTGCTAGGTCCTACCAAATTCAAGTTAACGGATTAGCACAAAAGATCCTGTTAGCTTTTCTTTTCCGGCCCTCGTGTTTTCATCCTCCTTCGTTATCTTGAAATATACTCTTTTATTATGCAGGTGACGGATTGCATCGAACAGACAGCCTGATCAAACGGTCCAATGTAATTGGGGCGGACGAGAGCGCAGGATCAGGTCAGCGCATTCTACTCCCCTACCCGGATTACCCGGAATTCGACATAAGCCAGGACGATTCCGCAGCGATCGGCGGTCATTCATCTTCATCTTCCCGAAGTCATTCGCTGGCCAGTCGACTTCGGAGCTCGCGTTTGCTCGGTTCTGGAATGTTAAAGCCCGGTCGGCGTGGTGGCGTCGGGGACGAAGTGGTTGGGAGCACGAACTCGTTAGCTTTGCTCGGTCCGTCGCGTCAACTAGCTGGTGTTGTGGCCAGCATGAGCACATTGCCTTCGGATGCTGGAACCTCCCCGAGTAGCGCAGCTGCACTAGCCTCGGCTGTGGCTGTCGCCGGCGCGACTGGTAGTTGGCAACAACCCCGCTCATTAGCCGCTGCAGATCAGATCTCCTCACAAACCGGGGTCGAAACACCGGGGTCAAACGTAACCGTAAAAACAACCAATAGACCACGAGAACTCATTCACGAAACAGATCCTCCAGTGCGTTACGTCCCGCCAGCAGCATCTGTCGCTGCAGGTGAGTGTATGGTGTTGGCTGTTATTTCATTGACTACTCAGGTCGCGCACTTAAGCGTCTTTTCTGTGAATCCTTTTCTGCTTAAGCCCAATACAACGCCAGTGAAATCGAGAGGATTTGTTTGTCAAATAAAAGCAAAACTTTACGATCTCACTGTCTTGGTCTTGAAGGGAGTCGTGGTTAGCTGTAGGGTGGCGAATGAGAAAGTGATGGGCAGCAGAAGTTACTGTCTACTAACCGATTGGTTCCCGTCGTTGACAACGCTTGATCACTTTAGAGGCAAGTCAGATGGACGTAAAACAAGCATTGGTTTCATTGTTTGCAGTGATAAGTTGGGCGTTGATGATGATGAACTGAATGAGACGGCGAGACCAACTCTTACCATAACATTGGAAGGCAATGACAAAATAAACTTGGTCTTCTAATGTACAAAAAATCATTCAGAAAAGTCAACCGTTTGTCAGCTACAGATAAACGTACACACTGGGTTCATTATTTTCGTCGTTGCTGAGATAGTGGAAATTTCTAACACATTCTTATTGAAAGTTTATACAAATTGTCTCAGAGCTCAGCGCAATACTCATTACGCTGTGAAAATTAGCGCTAAGGATGCTAATAGATCTGTTTTTTCGAACTTTTATCCTCTGATTCATGTTTTCGGTTGTCCGTTTCACGTGCTCGTATGAACTGAGCCAAATAAATGTATAATTTATATGTCTGGCCTCTTGGAAGCGGACATACGGTTTCAATGCACTATTCACTTTTACAAAATAAATTTTCACTCTATCCCTGTTCATCTTATGGCAACAGAACTACCTGGTACGTATACCGCCATCAGCCAGCCACGCAGATCTGAGGCGTCAAATCTTGGTTTATTCAAACTGTTTCGTCACAGGAAAAAGCGCTTCCGTTCTGTCGGTAAGTCAGTCTGTTTTGTTTCTTAGTGGATTTAAGCGAGCTTTTCTTTGCCAATGTACCTTTCATGTGGAATCTGATTCAAAGGGAGAGAGAGAGAGATCGAAGGACCGACCGGATTTCAAAGTGGTCATTTGGAATGTCTCATTTTAAGACATTCCCTTGGCTGGATTACGCGAATTTGTTCGAGCTAACGGGAAAAATTGATCAACTGGACAATGAAACGGACGCCAATCCTTACTGGTTGAAAGCAGTCAGCCCGTCGGTCCACTTGCATAAAACCGTATTTATGCACGGGGCTAGAACAGACTCAAAAATCGGCGCCCAACTAGTCGAGACTCTATAGGCCTTTTCATCGTCGACAAGTCTCTAGCCGGTTCTCTTTTAGTTGACCTTGTAAATATGCATGCTAACAAGGCATGTTTTTATTTTGCATTTTGTGGAATATTACAATTTTCAATCGCTTAGTTCATTAGGGAAAAAACAATGGAGAATTTACATCCGATGATTTTATTAGAGGACGCTCCTAGAACTTTTTCAGAAACTAGGGAGGCTATTTAGGATTCCAGAGTGCTACAGTCAACGATTTCTTCAGGTTAGTCGGAGTGTCTCGAGAGTAAAAGAAATAAAACAAGAGAACTGACCCCATTTTATTCTCACATGCATTCCGTGTTATCACAATCTCAAATGTTTCGTTGTGACTTCTGCTGAATCTTTCAAGCCAGTTAACTTATGTTCCATGTACTCCGTTGTCCTGTTGACAGAGAGGTGTGTCTCCCTACGTAACGATTTTTCTACCCCGTAACTTACAAGCCCAGTGTTGACTAATTTATTGGCTGCATTGAATTCGTGCCACTAGTCTACAGGATTGTGTTGCACCTCAGCCGTGCTGTCTAACCATTGGATCTTGCGGCTTTTCAGTCATCAGGTTAACTACTTGATTAGGGGGCGGTGGGTCAAATTGTTTAGCACTGTATATCGACTGTCTTTCCCTTAGATAACGATATCGGCTCAGTAAGTCTTGCGACCTCAAAATGTTTACAGAATATTATCGTAAACAACCGACTAATTTCTTTATTCCCTTCGACCGATAATAACAATTAGAATGGGCGTGGTGAAATCTGAAACCAAGTGATTGAAAATGTGTAATTTACCTCTGTCTTGGCACGGACAATCGACCGACGATGAATGTGTGCAAGCGTCTGTGCTTTATGTGGACTGATTTTCGTCCATTGCCTACTGCATCCGTCGCGCATTTGACAGGACAGCACGAAGCATAATACAGTATAGTAACTCTGATGATAACTTGCACGAAACTCCTCAATGTCCTTCATTGAAGAGATTTACACCAAGTCGTTACAACCCGCAGCACACTTTGAGAATTCGTTAATGGTTGCTGATCGCTTCTAAATGATCAAGGTTCGCGGATTTTAAAAGGGTTTCCTTTGGTTCTAAAACCGATTTCGGTGATTTGTATTTTATGTCTGTGCGCATCGTAGATACTGCTTCACGGATGATGCTCAGTTTATCTAAAGATGGACGATAATTCTTGTGATGTGTACAAGGTGTCCAGTATAAACCAAGCCAGTTTATTTGTTTCTTTATCTCTTATTGGTATTTCACTGGGTCGTCATGACATCAATTGATTGTGAAGATTTGTTATTCATTACGTCTAGTTTGTTTAATCTCAGTGGTCAAGTTTGTATCTAGCTTGCTGTATTTTGTAAAACATCTAACTTTTCTGCTGCTTTGCCAACTCCCAGTTACCCTTGTTATCAAGGTGACTAATGTAGGGGAAATTTACCAGTTTGACCTAGTAAAGCTGAATTTAGAAAGCAATGCCACAGGTAACCAGTCAGCGATTTGCCGTTTAAGCACTTCAGCGTTCTTATGTCGTGCAACAGCAATACGCTACTAATAAGTAGCCATGTTACTTTGGTAAATATCCATCACCTCGAGCGAAAGAGGGTGGGAGGGGAGAGTAATTTTGATGGTAGCAAGCCCGGATGGGTTAATTCACAGGACAGGAATAAGAGCGCATGTACTGTGACCCAGTTGTCTAACACGAGTCACTAGCCACGATAACTCTCATATTCAGGATAGATACATCGCTATTTATGGGCTCTCAAGGCTTTTCGGGAAGATTGCGACTGCCCCAGTCGCGGCTGAAATTGATGCTCCGAGTTTCGTTGTTAATATTTTTCTATCAATATTTTCTCGATTGACCCTGTTCTATTTAAGACGTGGTGGTTTCTGCTCCTTCATCTCTGTATAACTAACTCATTCGGGTCTAGAAAATCTTTTTGGTCAGCAGACTTCGATGGTGGTTGACCGAGGTCATCATACATTTGGTCGTTTTGTGATGTACATTTGAGAACTGCCCTCGTGTTCCCCTCATTGGATTCCCACGTAACTGATAACGGTCGATGAGCTTAGTCAATTAGTGAAATATAATGTACGCAAACCTGATGAGCGCTAGCGCTTAGTTTTCAGACTAAGTTGACAGTTCTCTATATTCACTGATTCATTTCGCCGTTTCTTGTGACAGTCTCGCACACCATTCTTCAAATAACATTATGAACAATCAGGTCTGTGAAATGCCAACTGTCAGATGGATTCGTACTTCTCCTTTAACTTTTGTTCACATTCGGATTGCCCACCGTTATTTCGCTCCCGTTTTCAGGGGCGGAGAAACTACTATACTTGGAAAACAACGATTTGGAAGAGTTCGATGCCATGTCAACAGAAGGTTACTATCGCATTGTGCAAGATGCTGATTTCGGCGATCAATCCCCGACAGAACGAAGATGAACTACTGAAATTCTGGTCAACCTATCCATTTACTTAATTGCCTACTCACTCACTTACTTATTTACTCCTTCACTGGCTAATGATCAAACAAATAATTTCCCTCACTTATAAAGTAAGAATTAAAACAGTTCTGTGGCCCTTCGGCTGTCCGTACTTTGAGCACAACTTAATGCCAACATCAGCACCGCCACTGTCAACCATCGTCATTGGTTTTCTCCATTAGACCTGGAGGTTTAATTCGACCTGGCTACTCTATTGGATATCCGGAGGGCCGTCGTCTGTTGGACAAAACAATGGCCCTGAAGTAGCGGAGTTACTGGTCGTTCTTCAGTGAAAAAGACACTAACAGCACAAGCCTGTTCACTCGCATGCACGTGTTACCACCATCGTCCGAGTTCCCTTTTGCTTCATTCCCGTAATTATGAACAAAAAACTCACACGGCGAACGGCGTCACGTTCGCAATTCTGTACACAAACGAAGAAATTTCACAATACAATGAGATTCGGGGCACTCCTTAGACGGCGACAATGATGTACACTGTTTTCTTTTCACTGACATCAATTCCTGTAAAACAAAAATTAACAATTGTGAAAACCAAATAAAGTAATGTTCACCCGTCCAGACGTCAAATAAACGGTTATTTTCGTCTCTCATTGTCATCTGACAATGAGACGTTTTCGCGTCACTGCTACATTGAGCATTGTGACCGATGTACTATTCGCGAGTACATGTTCATGCATTCACTTGTTTTATTGGTTCCGCGCATAAAGATCATAACTTGTCACACACACACACACACACACACACACAAACACTCGAATATGAACACGCGCACTTACTCGGACAGAATTCGCCCGTGAAATTTTTCGCACTCACGGGTTTCATTACATTGACGGGATAACAAATTCCACGTCTCGTGGAATCCGAAGTGATGGGCTTTTTCATTTATTTCTCCGTACAACCCATCTTCGAATAAAAGAGGTTTTATTCGATGAACTCGAACGGGAACAGTCAAATCCACCGATCTCAGTTGTACACTATGCGTTCTGGGGTGGGTGACTATGTAGTGGCGTGCGTACGTGCATTCAGCTTCCATTTTCACGCCTCTTGGTCAGCGTTTTTTGCCCCTATTGTATCCACTGCATTTGGTCTTTGAGTATCCCAGTGTTCATACACAATTACGCAAACATGCATTGGTTTCGGTCATGCGATGGATGTAAAGGTGAAATGATGTGCAGACTTGCGCTTTTTGATCTCTCACATCTTTTGGTTACGTGCATCGAAACCGTACGAGGTGAATCTTATTTATTTGGACGAATGTCGACATTCGTCCACCTGTATCACATTGTACGTGCAGTGTTGGTTTTCTCGTCCATATACTGACTCGTGACAATATGCGAAACAGAAATCCAACTGTTGTTTCTCTGTGACTTGTTTTTAGTTTTGTTCGGTCCATTACATCAGGAAATCTACTAATTTTAATGGCACATGAAGGTTTCACAAGCGGTTAACTAGACCTACTCAATGTGGAGATTCACTGGTCCTTCCGGCCTGTTTTGTTCAGACATTCGGCGTGGAAATCTGTTGCCCAGTGCAGATAACACGGTCAGCTACATCTCGGCGATTCTAGGTACGCAATCCGGACTGAAGGCTTTTTTTGTGCGGATCAAAATATCATATTTTAAGGCTCGGCTCCGCGCGAAGTGAACCCTTAACTTGCTACTAATATGAAGACGACTTGGCACTGCTACCTTGTTTGCATTACGGCAAAACCTGTTTAGTTCCGCTCACTTTACACTGAATACGAATACTTTTTTGAAATGTAAAACTATTCAGTAGTGATAGACCCACCCATCAAATAGGAAGTTGACAAAATCGATCGTGAAGAACTTATTTTGCCGTGGTTCGACCAGCACGTAATCAAAATTTCGAAGACAAAGTTGTCTACTAAATCATTCTCGTGTGCACGATACATACATTTATTTCTTTTTTCTAATCCAGTAATGGGATTTACGGCAGGCGCATGCCTTACAGCTCATAGGGCTCATATCATTACGAAGATGAACCAGCAACCATCACTCTGAAAATTGACTAGCATAGTATCACATTAGATCCTAGTAGGCCACATGACGGGCCGATTGACAACTAGTTGCCATTTATCTCCGTTGACCGGGCGACTTAATAATCGAAACTAGTTTTGGAGGTGCGAAAGGCTTAATTCACCTGCCCACTCTGAACGTTCCCATTAAGAATAATAAACCTATTGCGCAGATTAGGGTAGGTAAGAAAGCCATCTCCCAAACACAAAAGCTGAACTGCCGTTCTGCGTTTAAATAACTTCAGTAGACGAATCAAAATCATGAATCATGCTACCGTGTAAGATGTTGAACTCTTTGAAGTAACAACCACTGGAACGTTTGCCTTGATTAAATGCCTGGGTCGCCATTGAGGTCTCTGACGGTTTCAGTTTAACCACCATCCGAAAAACTGTTGGCGAAATACTGTCCGAAAACGCGATTTCTTTTCACCAAAGTCTTTGGGACACTAGCGCTCCATTATCCATTAAGCTGGCATTGCAACGCCAGTTGTACTCTGTTTTCCGTAGCTGTCATCGCCTCCTTGTGGCAGAACGTTTTGCGGCCCAAGGACAAAAATTCGAAAGGCCTTGGTATCTGTTCCTCGCAGTACGACAAGGCACTCAACATCTTAGGTAGATGATGAATTTTCGCCCGTCTTTCGAACCATGGCAATCAACTATCAGTCTTTTACGCCGTTATATTTTGAATTAGTGACAGTTTACAAAGTAGAAAAACCAAAGCTTTTCCTATTTCCGCTTCAACCGAAGGTGTTCAATCGAGTGCAGCTCTTTTATTGCGCTTATTCTTGACGCACGTTTTTTCACGTCAGTCAACGGCAAATTCTATTCTGATATTCGCTGAAGATATCATGATTTTGATCCCGATTTATAATCACAGTATGCTCCTCAGTCCTCGAGGAACGCATTTTGATTTTTTTTGTTCAAATAACTTCAAACATACCAAGCGTTTTGGACCATTAAGAAACGAATCTCTGGAAACAGTTGTAAAGTGTCAGCAGTCTGCTGAGTATTTTGAAATTACCACGTCTATGTTCGTCATTTTATGTTGTTTGTTCGTCCCCTAAAATAAGAAGACCGACCTGCTGCATAATTCACCTGAGGAAAGTGAGTGTAACATCTATTACCGTCCGAAGTTTCACTCTTGCTACCTCACCAACTGTGTCCCCGCTTTTTCAGTAATGCTATTGGTTTGAAACTACATAGGTCATTAAATTATTCATCATGCGATACTCACGCTCCAGTTGCCTCATGATAAAAGATTTTATGAGCTGCAAAATCTACTACTGGCACTCAGCAAATGACCAAGATCTTTAGGTCATGCTATGAACTTTTGCCGCACTGAGGCTGCATGCAAGGAAGGTATTCGTCGGTGGAGGTTGATTACTCTGCTCCGGCTGCCCGTGACCGCACAAATCAGTAACAGAGGTGCAACGTCATGATATGATAAATTTCAATCAGTCGTCAAAACCTGTCCGGTAGCCCAGTGGCTAAGGCGTCTGACTCAATCGTTTGTGCCGGATTCAGTTCGGCCAGAGTGGATATTTGCTGCTGCTGATTTCTAGTATGGATTATACGGCTTTAAGTGGTTCTCAGTGGTCAGGTGAACGCTTAAACCGCATGATGAATAGCTCTGTGATATCTTTCTTTGCTGAACGCAGACGCTGATGAACTTCAAAATGGGACACAAGGTCTCTCCCTGACCCGACATTCTAAAGATGACGTGGCCTTGCGCAGCATGGGTGCGCTAAGCAATGCTTAGTTTTCCCTAGACTACTAAGCGACCCCCAGAAGTGAGAAAAGGCTACTAAGCGTCGAGAAAACCTACAGTTGTCACATCTTCAATCAACAAAACCACAAAACTAGCAGTACTTTATTCGAATATAGTGAGTTGAAAGTGGAACACAAAAAAGTCAACCAATTAGTAGTTTATGGCGATAGGGATTTGGATTGTAGATTCAGGGTTCCCAATCATTATTGTTCAGTTGTTCCATTTATGATTCACACAAGTACGGGCGTTGCACTCAATACCGACAGGGAGGCATACATAACTAGTCGTCTCTCACGTACGTCGCAAAACTGTTTTGCGCTTTAGTCAGATGAAGACGATACGCCGAAGGGTTTGTAAGGTTGATGTGAGAAGTAGATGAATGTGAAAATGATGCATAACGGATGCTCGGTTTTTGTCCGTCGCATTGTTTCCGGTAGGGTTTTCAGATTGACTTGATTTTCCCTCCCCATCCTTTTCACTTGCAATCGCACTTGTGGGATTCAAAGTTTGTGATTCTTTGTTTTCCCCGTTATCATTTTCATTGTTTTCTCTGGTGTAAGTCGTGGTTGAGGTATCGGTAATTAAAGAGGAAGAGTCAGATGCATGATTACTGAAGTGTGAACTGATCCCGTTCGACGGATTGCCATCGTCATTTACCCTGTTGGTGGCGATGGGGGTAGTACTAGTTCCGTCAGTGGTAAACGTGGTGATGGCTTCAGTGTTGGATGTGGTCTGTTTGGTTTCCGTGGTTGCAGTGTTGGGGGTGGCCGTAGCAACAGGCGCGTTTGTACTGTCGGGGTCGGCGAGACTGATTCTTGGGTCAGGACCGGTGGTGCTGCTAACGGAGTTTTTCTCGTCAGACTTGTCTTCGCTGCCACTGTTGTTATTCTCGGGGAGTACCTCATTTACGGATTGGTTCCCTTGAGCGATGCCATTTATCTGACCGATTTCATCTGAAATGGAATATTGGTTTATTCACTATTAACGCCGTTGGCGAAAACATCGTCTATACATAAGTCACGACGAAACTCATGCGATAAACGTCATATGAGCAATTTCTGCTCCAATATGAAGCAGCATAAAGAAGTAAGTACTTAAATTGGTATTCCTCTTATCCAGCGAAAACTGACGAAGTTATCTAGTGAGCAAATTCAAGCAATATCTCATTTGAGCCACCATGAGTCTATCTTAACCATGATACATCACAACCCTGTTAAAAAAAACAAAGTGAGATTAATTCACAACAATATGATGCTTATTTTGCTGGGAATCCAGCGTCAATAGACGGTGGGAATCGATGGCCCCCTTCAGTAACTTTGATCATTTCGATGTGGCATTCAGCTCCTCCAAGGTGAAATTGCTCTTACTTCATAATTCAAGAAGCTTTAGAATCTCCTAATCAGTACCCACTGGTTGGGTACCTCCTTTAATTATCACTGCAAGACAGGAAACATACTCTGAATGGAAACAAAAATTGAGACCGGGCTATGATTTTACGTGAAATATTACTCTCCGCAGAACTGTACTTTTACCTGGTTTACGTCAGAGTGGAGGAAAACCACCTGACTCAGGATAACATGTTTACCAATTTCTACCGTTTTTATATTGTCTGCTTTCTTAAAACGAGACCGTTATCTTTTCTAACGTAACAACAAAATTTTCCCTAGAGACATAGCGTTCTCTGATGTTATTGATTTTCTAATTTTTATTCTTGTTGAAGTGAACAAGTTGAGCGGGAATAAGAAAGGGATAACTTTGTCGGAGAAGTTTTTTTAGAAATTTTCATTTTGTATGTGTTTTTCAGGTCAGCGTATGCCATTTATTCATCAGCAAAATTGACTAGTCCTTAAGTAAAAGTGCTCAGCATTTTCTACTATTGTGCAGAATAATCGTATTCCCTGCTCCAATTTGTGATTACTTCTTGCTACGTGTCTAGTGGAACTTGGAACGTTTGAATATATACCGAGTCTATCTGAACGATGGCGTATGATATATCGGTAATAATCTGCGACAGAATCACAGGAAATAACTGTCGTGAGATTTCATTATGAATATAGGTAGTTTTATGGCCAATTTTGTGTTATTAATTCTTGAAGGAAGAACATGCTCCCGGAAAAGTTTATTCGTTCAACATGATGTAAACCGTGGCCTTGTTTAGTTTTAAACGCTGAAAAAGTTTAGACAGTTTTAAATCGCCTGCTATTTCGAAATTGGTTCGTTATCCTCTACAATGTGGTACTAAACGATTTCACAGTTTTTCTCTCCCTGCTTCACCGTCATGGTAACGATGTAAACGACTAGGGCAACGCACCTAAATGACCTTGACACAGGTTTGACTTTAATGTAAATCAAGATCCTTCCTAAATTAAAATTTTTCTGTTCCTGATCGACCATGATTGTTCGACCCCAGTAATCACAAAATACCCCGATAAATAAATAGTTATCTCCAGCGTAGAAATGTGCACTCGATAAAACAAGTGCTTTTGTTGGACAAGCGAATTTCTTATCATTTATGAAATTAAATTGAAAAATTCCAAAAGAAACTTCGAAAGACGTTTATGAAATTTCCGTGCACATGTAGGATTTTATTTTCCCTAGTCAGACGAGTTTACTTTGACAACCAAAGTTACCCGTGTTTGACTGGTCTTTTTTCAGTCTACAAACAGGTATAATTAAGAAAACCTGTAAAAACTCCATGATATCTTCTGGTGCTTTTTACACCTAGCAAATGTTAAAGCCTTAAGACTATTAACAGTGGAAATTTTTGAGTGCCTCACAATCAGCGATACGCGTGCGTACGTTTTAGGTGCAAGTGATATTTAGATGAGTGAATAAAACTGTCCAGATGCACACGGTCGAATTAACGGTTATAACCCCTCGGTCGACATGCGTATCTGGAGCTACTTGTCCAGACTTCCCTATGCTTTCCTACATATATATATATTATATCAAGCGGAAAATTGCCCACACGCCTCTTGATATACTTAAGCAGCTTTAGCGCACTCTTGACAATGACTAATATGATAGGACCTATTGAGTGAGATCTGGACAACCTAGACTTACAAGCCGTGCCACGACAACTTTTCTTCTGGAAGTGTATAAATGTCTAAACACCAGGCACTCAATGAGAGCCCACACGACATCTGGAATTGGAAGCTGGCCCGCGAAAGAACTTGAGCCAAAGGACCTTTTATAACGTTAAATTCTGGTCCGGTTAACCGTGGTAAGCAGGACAACATGGTTCCCTGAACCGCCTGATCAGACTGTGAAGTTGCAAGCCGATTTTCCAATTCAGACATGAAACAAAGACAGATTGATGAAAATCACTGACTTCGTTGTTCTCATTTTGAACGATGAATAAGCCTATTGATGTCTTGCTGTTCCGTGACTGTGAGCTTCTCTAGTTAACGAGCAGTGCCGCTTGCATTCAAATCTACGCAACAAAATTACCGATCCGATGCCCATGTTTTTTTAACATATTCAAGTAGCATTAAAAACCGCCAGTACCCAAAAGTGGAGGCACCTAAAGCATGCTTTTTTCGTATGACGATCTTGATTGTGAGCTTTAAAGTAAAGTTTTGGTAGAAATGCGGAATTTTTCGTCCCGAACACTTGATACGAATTTCCCTTAGTGACCGGATTGAGGGAACAGTCTTTGCTTTCACTACCGTAAGTGCTAATAGCGGTTAAATGAGACTTGACAAATGTGGAACAGTTAGAACCGAACGCCAGTAATCAAACCTGAGCATGGTCTTAGTCTGTTTATTAGACGTGTGGTATTGTGCACAGTCTGAATGCAGCACACTCAACTGTCAGGTGCTCTGGCAACAGCTGGGCAAGCCTAATACGTACACTTCGATAGATGCATTCACTCCAACTGTTTTTACTCGGCTCCGGTTGATTTGATTGTTGTTGGAAATGTGAGTGATGAAAATAAAAACGAAAAACGTTTAGGTCCCGATCACCATTGATTCGCCCATACGTAGATCTTACGAATAACCATAGAACACATCGCATTCATAAAAGCCTTTAGGCCATACAAACCTAAACGAGTCTTGATAGTCATTCAGCTAGCTACATGGGGTTTTCCTAATAACAGATCTAACAACTTCAAGCAACACTCCTAATATGGATCCTTTTGGCCTGAAATTTACTGGGCATGATGCAGTCTTACTATTTACATTCAGTTCAAAGGAATCAATCGACCTGCTCGCCACCGGAAAGTGTACTTTGATTAGCAAAAATAAAGTTCTATTTGAATGCATGATCAATCGGATTACCGGACTATATCTAGGAACTGTGTTTCGCGTCCGTTTCACGTTTGATGATCGAAGTCCTGCGTAGATATCTCCATTTATATGTGTATACATGATATATATAAAACAGCATATATAATATAGATACATATATGCGCAGAACTATCTCCGCCGCATTGCAATCCAGCTAGAACCTCTTGTTTTGGATTTCTTACCTCTAGAAATTCATTGATTCCTCTAGATTTCTGAAGGTAACCAATTCGGATTTCGGGATACATGCTTCATACACATTGAAACACGGATCTTCTCATCAAATCTTTATGTATGCACTCATTCTTTGTCCACTTTACTGGTGTTGCGCAGCTTCATGCTGTTCTGAATAAACTGCATCTTTTGTTATGATTATCGGTAAATATGAGACAGTTCCACATTTGCTAGATCAACGGCGCTGAAAAGTTTGCATCTTCGTCAGGGTTATTCGGGGTGATTTCCTCCTTGAAGTGGTACATTCTTTTTTGCAGTTTTTATCAGCCTATCCCTTTTCTGTATGTTCCTGATAGTAATACTTTTCTTATCGGCTGGTCCAGAACGATTTATCTCCTCCGCCTCGGTTTGACACATTTTGCAACACTGCCCAGACAGCAGTTTTGGCCGATGTAAACCAGGTTCCTTTGTGCATAAATGTCAAAATTTAGAGTTTTGACAAAGCCACTTGTGTAAGAGTAAAATGCAGCCAGAAGTATAGTCCGATTGGCTGATTATGGTGTCATTGCGAGCGATCTTAAACAGATTATTAGCATATTGCATATTCGTTAAATAACCACTCACCGATCGTTAGTTAGCCGCCGACTAATCACATCAACGCAGCTCATCCTATCATGAATACAAGAATTAAGCCGTTTCAGTTGCCCCTTGATGTGTAAACCCTTCATCTATACATTTGCACCAACAACAGGAAAAAGCCCGCTCTTCATTATCTTTTTGGTTTGACATGAACAGTGCACGTGCTCCGTGTACCTTCTGGCATGCTGTTGGGTAATGAATAAGTTGAACAAATCGGATTTTAGTCCAGTATGTAACATTTCTCACTTATTCCATTGCGTGGTGCTGTTGGGTAGTGATAAATCTCATCAAGCGACTTATGGCAATCACAAACTTGTCTTAAACAGTGTGCAAAAGAAAAGAGACCATGTTGCGTTTCAAAACGTTCGTCATTTTACAAGGCAACTGCATATCATACTGAGCTAGAAAAATATTTTAGAGTGCCTCTATTTCTGTTATCGAGAATTATCACTCAAACAAATACAGGCACTTCAACAGATATTTCTGATTCCTATCCTCCGGCGAATTTTCTGCGGTACAGTGGGTCCGAAAACTGAGACTACACAACGACTCGTATTATCCAAGTGTTATAGTCCGGTTGAAATCTATCCATACCTAGTTGGAATCCCTTCCAGAAAGAGACTGATGAGATATGCACATCACGAGGGACACTAATTTGTAATTCGCCTCGAAGTATTTGTACGTCATTCTCACTAGTCGTCATTTGCAGGCTGAGGGTAACCAATGGCGCCATAACCTTCTTGAAGACCGCCAGCACTGCATTTCCAGCACGCAACTCGCTACGGAATAAAAAGTTAACGTTTGCTTCCAAGTTTATTTGTGTTTAATTTTATCGTTTAACTTTAAACACTATGCTTATGCTGATGACGCCTTGTACTTTGGACACGGAGTTCCGAGAGTTTTTGGAATCCTACCACTCGATGGTCTTTTAGTGACCACACTGTTTTAGAGTAAGCAGAATTATTTTTAGGTGGTTTACCATGAGGCTCGAATGTTCTTAGAAGGTGTTAACTCAACAGAAATGCTTATACGAATTCAGTCCCTGCCAGGACAGTGAATACCCATAGAACTCTAACTGTAATGCGGAACCCCGGATGAATGGGTTTCGATTTAGAAGGCACTCTAAAAGGAAGATAATAATAACAATAGTAAAAGCATTGTAGGAAAATCAATCAAGCAGTCACCTAAATGTCTACCTCTATGGGCGTGAAGTGACCAGGAACAACGTACAGGAGCAAACTATACAGTGACTACGCTAAATTTTGCTAATGCCATGTTGACTCCTTCAAATCGCACGGTTGACTCGCCCATAATGTGCGCCACTGTTTTCACAAGTGCATTCTTTTACAGAGTGTTACGGTTGAGCTAATTTCGTTGATTATTGAAGCGATCGTTATGAACACAATCTTCTATTCTGAGTCGCGGCTGTAGAACTTATCAGAGATTCATTTTAGTAGTAGGAGATTGAATGTTTTCATGAAATAATTCACCATGTGATATCATCGCTCAACTCACCATAAAGAAACCATGGAAGCACTGTACAGCTGTTTCATCCTTGTTAGGAATCATCAGCAGTGCATATCCACCGCGCCCGAACTGGGACACGCGAACCCGGAACGAACGATTCCGAGTCGAACGCCTTAGCTATTACGCTACCGAGCAGGCTCTGAACGGTTTGTTGAACTTCACCACATGATGTTGCACCTATCCGTCACTGATTTGCACGGTTACTGTCCGCTAGCTCACAGCGATCGACCCCAACTGATAGATGACTTCTCTGCAGGTAGCCTAAGTACAACGAAGGCTTTGGATATGACCTACATCAGATGGTGAAGTTCAACAAACCGTCCAGAGCCTGCCCGGTAGCGTAATGGCTAAGGCTTTCGACTCGGAATCGTTCGTTCCGGGTTCGGGTTCGGGTTCGCGTGCCAGTTCGGGCGCGTTCCATATGCACTGTTCACGATTCCTAACAAGGATGAAACAGCTGTACAGTGCTTCCATGGTTTCTTTATGGTGAGCTGAGCGATCATATCACATGGAGATTTTTCAATAATGACTAGAAGCCCCTTCTCTATAGCCCGGTGGGCTAAACGAGTGAATAACTGGCTCGTTACCAAACCTGACCTAGTGAGACCTTTTGTGGCTCTATATCACACAGTTTCAGGCTTAAGGTTGCCGGATCTTCCCTGCTTCATGCAGTGGATCCTAGTGGCCGTGGTCCATTTCGCTCCTACTGCACTCATGCCCCAGCTATGTCATAAAAAACCTGCAATAGTGCCAGTTCTGGTAACATTAATAGCAGCAGCATTATTGGCAACATTATTATCATTATTATTAACAGTAGTATTAGTAGTAGTAACAGCAGCAGTAATAATATACCGCCGCAGGTTTTTAGGAATACAAAAACAACAAATTGAATGCAACGTTTGTAGCAAATCGGGATAATTGAAAGTGAGCGGAGGAGTGCAGTAACTCAGACTTCTCCCACATATCGTGAACCATTCTGTTGAGTCTATTCTCAGTTATCCGATGTTTGACAAAATCTGAAAACTATTTGCCAAAATTTGGGACTACTTTTAATCTTTCAACAAATTATCCTGCAACACGGAGTAGAAATAAGTGAGTAACTACCTGAAATTTTAGGAAAAAACCGGGGTGAAATTTTCACAGTGATTCATTTGTTTACAAGTTGTGGTATATAAGTTCCTAATAAAATTATTCTTATCGCAAGGACAGCAAGCATGTCATTTTGCCTGGCCTCAGATGAATCATTAACTTTGGTCAAAAATGTCCCTCATAAACACGAAGTCAAAGAAGAAATTCCACAGACCAAAACCGTACTGTATGACAAAATTTGATTGACCGGATTGTAAAATGAGACTCTTTCGTGGCGCGAAGAAGGAAGACAGACCACAACGTGCGGAAAATTCCACATTTCTGCTAACCTTGAACATGACTGGTAAATAGCTGCGGATAATTTTCACACACAGCGGTATCGTCCCTACTGTGGCTTTGTATAAAGTGCTACAAGGGTTCCTCGTGGCAAACGACATTGCAGAATGGATTCTATGAATAAATCTAGTCTTTCTGTTGAATGCGGGGTGGGGTGGGGGGAGTTGTTTGGACGTTTGTCGTGTTTATTTAGACCAACGAACTGTCTATGACTCGATCGTCTGTGATATTAACAATATTTAACTGGATTTACAATTAAGCACATTTAGCGCTAGACGAATCGGACAACGATACGGAGTCGGAGGGGTACGTCTCAGAAAGCATTTTTCTTTTAAGTGTAAAATTTCGAAATTTTGTTATTTATACTTGGGACATATGAAATTGAACAAATGCAGAGCATGGTGATAAAGGGTGTTGCCATTTTTGTAGTACACAAACACGTTGTGCAAAAAGAATTTCCAGCTTTTTTATAAGGAAGGTGGTAACAGACCCCATGGGCATGCTTTCACATTTTCGATTACCAAACTGAGTGGTTTCTCCAGGCTATCCAGATGGGACAGGTATTTCATCAAAATACTGTCCGCTATTCTGGGGAACAATCATTTCCACCTATGACAATAATTTCCTGAAGAAATAAACCGTATCTTTCTTGTCCACATCTTGTTGGAAACATGGACTTCGTTGAATCGTTCAGATGGGAGGTGCTAACTGATCTCTTTCGGACTGGTATCAGATAAACTTTCCCCACTAATGTACTAGTAAATAGAGCTGTCATCCTACAGTTGTCGACTTTCCTCCCGGACCTAGATCAAATGTTGACCTTATTTGCAAGATTAGTGCGTTATTCCAATCGCATATGAGTCATGAACCCAATTTCATCCACACCTAACATATGACAACAATCAGTTCACGATTGCCTGCCCGAGTGGCCAAAACCGAAATTGCCTACGTCCGCGGGGAATATCAGTTGGAAAGGTGAGCATGAGTCACGCGACCTGGTACCACACAAATCACTTGATTACCCTAGTGAAAATTCTCCACTGAATCGTGAGCTAACTAGACCAAAATGACCAGTTCACTAGTGGATCCACACCAATTTTCCGGTATGCCATCCCGTTGCCTGTGGAAATGTGAATGTAACTGAGGAACCGTCTAATAAGAAGCCGCAGTGACTGTAACTGAATTGACTTATGATTCATGCGAATGCAATTTGTAGTCATGGTTAACCTTGACTTCAGGGTTGTGACTGAATTACGAACACAATTTATGTTCACCTAGAATCTTATACTGTTTCGGGATTTTGTTCGTTGATTCAGACTTACTTATTGAGAATTCGGTCATTCGTCATTATTTCACAATATGTCACAGAAAGTCAATTAAACTTTATGTAGCTTGGATTCAATATGATATGGCTTTAAAATCAAATCCGGTCTACTTGTTTTTCCGTCATTCAACGGCCTATGAGCGTTGTTTGTCTTCTCCTGGCCATCAGCTATTAGAGTGGGTCTGCTTTTAACACCCGCGGCCTAGATTAGACTAAATGAGCACGTTTGGACAAATCATGTCATAAACAAGCACATTACTTACGCATTGTTCCGCCCAGCAACTCGTTTGGAAAGCCTAGTGTGAAGTTTGTTGATGGCATCAATTTTATGGACAGTATTTACTTCAATTCAAGCCGAATCATGGTCGCATAAAACAGTCTGCGGCTAGTAAGTGACAATCATGGACTACCAAAGATTACTTTAAACTCATGTGCAACCGGAAAGCCTGCAGAAAAATGAACGATTACTGACGGGGAGAGGTGGTTTTAAAATCACGTTTTACAACCACCTACTTAGCCTAGTGATGTTTTTTTAATAAAACCAGAAATGCCACCATCATAAAGGGAGAATAACTGTTGTGTTTCGGCAACCGTTCAGTAGATTCGTCCATCACATGTATCCATTGTTAAAAATTAGCCAACCATCTTTCTTTTTTCAATCCCATCTCGGTGACTTTCTATCCAACTAAGCCAATAGGCGACAGAATCAACTACAACTGAAGGTTCAGGTTCGTGAGTTGGAATTTCAAATTCCCATGTTTGTTTTCTTTACCCGTTACTACCACTAGTAGGAACATTTCAAAAGAGCTTCATGGATGACACTATGTCACACCTGCCCATCAGCGGATGTTCACTGATGCACACAAAACATTTGTAAACACCATGGGAAAAATAAATGAAGGTTTTTTCATTATACTGTCACGAACCACAAGCTGACCTTCGTGTTCACTCAGGTATTTCCTGTGTGTCCAGGATAGGACCAGAAAGGTGTTACAATGATGATAATTTCATCGTTTGTATTCCTTATTCTATTGCTTCGGCCTGCAATTCCGAATTCAATGATAACTGCAAACTCTTAGTCGATGTATAACATTTCTAGTCCTTAGGTGTTCGACTCAAATTGAATTATTCATCCGACCACACAACTGATCACAATTATATAAAAATATCTGTCAAGTTATAACCAATGACTTTTATACCATTATTTTTTTCGAGTGCTATTCCGACTATCAACGGATAAAGCCTATCAGTGAAAAGCTTTACCAATCCAAAAGATCCAATAGCGGGACAAACTCATCTGAAACTGACTTAATCCCTAGTAAACTCAATAAATAGTTAGGGAAAATATTCTTAAAACTTACTGATAATCAAGACAGTTGTCAATACAATCCATAAGTTGATGAAAGTGGGATCCATTCTTCCCATAGAAAATAGGAAACAGTGAATAAATTGAGACTCAGGCTGTCAGTACAGTTGTAGCTGTTGACGTAATCACTGAAGGAAGCTTCAAGACCTCACGATCAGTGAAACAGTCAGAGACCAAACTTATCCCGAACAGCACATCGAGAACGCGACAAGCAAGCCCATTTATATATATAGAACGCAGTCTAATAAACGACGACATTTAGAGATCAAACCATTCGCATGAAAAATACAAGTAGGTGATATACGAATTGTTGTTCGCCATGGATACCCGTGCGCATGTACTGCCAGATTTAACCCTTTGGTGTGCAACTAACTCCTGTTTGTTCGTTTGTGTGTGCATTTGTGTTTGGGTGGGTAGGTGGGTGAACAGATGTGCAAATTCGTCGGCAGGAAGATGAGCAGTACAACAGGAGAAAAATAAGACATTGAGGCGTGCACTCCAAAGCACGAAGCAAATGAGCTGATTCACCCTCCCGCCCCCCTCTCTTTTCGAAAACGGGAACACAGATTACTCGTGAAAGTTTTGACTTCAATCAGCTAACTGGACGGTATGTGATGGGCACATTGATCGTGTTACCACAGCCAATTATCTCATGGAAACCGATGAAAGCCTGCAAATTTGAATGCAGGCTGAGCCAATGCTTTTATTTTTATGCAGTTGATTAATTCGATGTCGAGACTTTATTCTGACTACTGTTCATCTATTCAATGAAATGGTCTCTTTCTGTTCAGATGTAATGCACAAAATCAATAACAATTCAAGAAAGGTTTGTAGTTTTTGTTCAGTTATCTTTTTTTCCTATTCTACTGTAAAGCGACGAAGAACAAAATCGCTCCAGTAGATCTGGCGGCCTGGTGATTAGATAACAACAACCAGTCGAACTCCTGCAACGGTAAAAATTTGCTCAAAGCGATAGATGAGTGACTAGTAAGTCAATATCGCTCGAACGAACAGTGCATGTTATGGACCCACTTTGTGAGTATCGTTTTGTCCTCACATGAATTGCTCATTGCATTTAAAATGTACCTTTTTCAAACATTGAAAACTGCCTGGGATGGAGCACATTCACGTGGTCATGTAAAACGTACAGGAGAGAGGTAACAAAAATGTTCCGGTTACGGCCTGTTGTGGTCCACTACAAAGTAACTGGGACGGATCACAAGATAAACTTTCGGGGTTCCCATATTTGAACCAAATGCGCAATCACACATCGGCATCGGATCTGCGCAGTTAACCTAAATTCCGTTCTCGGCTGCGTGAGAGAAGTGATCAATCTTTCATGTGTCACAATGGACAAGTTGCTAAAACCTATGAATAGCACATCCATATCTTTATTGCAAGTGTTTCTCATATCCCAGAACATGTGCTAGGTTACTTTAAACACAAACTTTGCTAACTGGTCAAGTTCATAAACTGGTGTCGTGAAGAAATTCTACAGAGTTGAGAACTTTGAATTCAAGTTGCGTTTTTATTAAACTTTGAATTACTAACACCACTCGTGCCTCATTACCAAGAGTATGAGTTAATAATTCATCTGGTCCAAGAGAGCAAAACTTGGACTTCGCAAGACTTATTTCAGGCTGGGATACATAACGCTATCTTCTCAAATTATACCCTTGTCTATGCTCACGTGGACGCTCGAAATGTAGCAATATCTTGGCGCCCAGACATTGTAGTAACACGTTCGAATTCGCACGGACAATGTCATTCCCCACTCTCCAACTTGTAAGTAGTCGCAAATTACGCCTTCATGTTGTTTATATTGTTAGGTACTTAATGGAACCAATACAAAAATGAAAAACTTAGGGAACAATAGATCGTGTGACCAGTCATTTTTTAAAAAGGTAACAGCTATTTTCTGGACTGGATGCACATGTCCGAGCTGGAAACATTACAAATTTGGCGAATCTCCAATTTTCAAACTCAGGGAGACCGTCACTGTGCACATGAAAATTGATGTTTTACTGTGATGTTATCACGATCAGACAAATGACTCTTCCCGACTATCGACAAGATGCAACTGTTTCTCCTAGTTCTAAAAAGCAGCTCGGTAAAGCCGAGTTCAGTCAGCCTCCATTCAAAAGTGCCTTTTCTGAAAAAGGGGAATTTCATTGTTCACAGTTCCGACACTATCCAGTGAGACCTCCGCTCTTTGTGAAAATAGCTGAACACTCTCTTCTAATTGCATCTTGCTGACTGACAAATGAACCACCGAAAAGCGTTCCACTATTTGCTGAACTTGAAAACTACTTGGAGCGACTTTTTTCACATTCAGAAATCCACGAATGCTATTTTGTTATTGCGTAACACAGTGCACAAATATGTGGTATATTGTAGAATGCTCCCGGTCAACCCACCGAAATAGTCAGGTTATATTTACCTGAAGGTTCCGGCCAATTCCATTCCGGAAGAATGGAATTTCATGGAATATGTTAGTCGGTTCCAATAATGCGCAATTTGTGCCCCCGGGATTTCTCAACTTTCCAGTTTAAGAACAGTGCTCGGGTCGCTTTGTAAAGTTATCGAAGTATTCCCAGTGTCCCACAAAATGTGACGAAGTAAGTGAAGTATGAATCTGCCCAGTTAATTGCTACTAAGGAATGTAAAACTCGCATACTTATCAATGGGCAAATTAACGGAAATTCATCTAATCCAAGTTTTCGAGTTCACTAATGAGGTCTAGCTTCCTGCACAATGGCAATCGAGGTGTCCCTAATGTGAGGTGTTAAGTAGCTTATAAGTAGGACTTTCAATGATGAGCAAAAGTAACTTCATTCTGGTCAGCTGGTAGAAATCAAATGAAAAATCTGTCTCCAAACCGTTCGGGTTATTTTGATAACTACTGTCCGCTAAAAATCGATGAACTTGAACAGTTTTAAACATTGTATTTTGTATTTACCGCTATGAGCGTTTCAAACTACAGGTTTATAGGTAGCACAGCCGATACTGTATGACTGTAACTGAATATCCTCCGTGGAATCAGAAGAGATCCATTTACAATCTTGCATCTTGAAGTCAGCAATGTGAGTCTAGTGTTAGGTCCGCGATCTTCCGCCTAACGAGCAAAGGCTCTTATCATTGAACTTCCGAGATTGCAGATTTCAGCCGAGAATGACACACGTGAACATACAATCTTGAATAACTCGCTTTCGAATGGTTACTGAAGTCGGCTTTCCGCCATTTATCGCATGCAGAACCTCACGCTACATTAGTGTACTACTTACTACACAGGTACCTGTAGACAGCTCCTGAGAACCAAATGACCTAGGGAGTGTATCGAAAAATCGATGCGCCATGTATTGGTTTTAATTGTGAATGATACATATATATATATATATATATACGATAGTTCCAAAATATACCAAGTAAAGTATTCAACTGATTCAGTTAGGTCCATGAAAATCAATAAATGGAAGCACCTGTAGTAAATCAAAGATATCACATTACGAGTTGTGAGTGAAGTTTTACAATTCACACATTTTTTATTTGGACAGGATTTTCCAGTTCGAAATTTGGCTCATCTGTTCTCCTGTAGATTTTTTTAATCTGGAAGACCGTTTGGTTTCCCCAATTAAGAATCACATAAAAGTCTGGTACAGAGGGAAACGTGGTTCTTCCAAGACACAGTCACACTGTATCACACCAATGCAATGCTCTATCGGAATGGAACAAGTAAATTCCATGTGCACATCTCTAAAGCTATCACTGAGATACGGATTCCTTCCTGCATTCTACAGTCACCGCACGATCCGGTGTAAACTCGTTACAAACTTTTGCCATAGGAGTATTGTACTGGGCGTTTAGCTAGTTTGTCCTGGGATATGAGTAATGACAAGTAACGAAAATGACAGAAGCAGCTGTAAAAACTTAATCGCGCAAATAATAAATTTCATAGTTTATGTTGCACTCTTCATACGAACATGATCCTGGATGTTTGGAGCTGACATTTATTTTGAGCTCCAATTACCTCGAACAGCGCACGCAACGGGAAGTTGAATTTTTAGGCTTTTCTTCTTCCATTTATTTGGTCTGTCAGACAAATGAGCTTTCTGTGCTGAACCAGCTAGAAGGCGTACAAATCCGTCGACACGGGAGGGGAGAGAGTAGCTAGTGTTCAAACCTGATGAGCAAAGGTGACTGCAAAATCGGTTAGGGAAACTCCATTCGGACATTAGTGTAAATACAAGTTATATAAAACCAAAGTCAAACAACTAATAGTACTATGCTACACAGCATTTGAAATACATCCGCTCTGTGCACGTTTAACTTGAAATATGCCTCATTAACCATTCGAACAACGATTAATTTGTATTGAAAATCTTCGAATTTCATTATATCGGGGGAAAAGGTTTTCATTTGATTTAGAAATTCGCTGGTAGCTGATTGTCTTTGTGATCGTGGTTAGCCGTTGGATTCTTTTCGACGTACAAACTATCGTTCGTTCCGGGGTGAGGAACATGTGCTCGTTGAATATTTTTGCTGTTTTGCAAGTACACATTCGGTAAAGGACGTTTTAGCTGCTCTACCCGACCCAAGCTTGACTTATTTGGCCTCGATTCACTATGCCTTCCTAACGGGATCGGAAGTACGCGAACAGAATGGCATCCGTCACAAATAGACAGACATACACAGGGCCTAGAACTTAAATGACTGAACAGAGGTGTTTTGCCTCTCGGTGACCTTGTGTGCGATTGGCTGGTCCGTGAGGGCCAATCTCGGCCATGGTCGAAACAGGCGCGTAAAACTTTCCTACCGGCACGCCATCGTGTACGGTAACTTGTTTCTGTATCCGCACGTACAAGTCCAGTGTCAACCGCACGCCTAACACTTTGCACGCATATACACAAACACACCTGATAGGCAAACCAAAATCGAAGGAGATCAGGTCAACCAGTCCAGGGGAAATCCACCGTTCAGCTGTTCCGAAAATTGAATAGGTCAGCTGAGGATATAAATACCGCAAAGGATGTCTGTTTGATATTAGATAATGGCCATGAATTTCAACAAACTTTTCCTTCAAGACATTATCGCCCGTCGAGGATCACATGTGATCGACCTTGGCGATGGCAGTGATAAATCGAATGAAGAACCAGATTACGGTAGCGATTATTACAATGACACCAGTTCAGACACATTGGAGGATGTAGATGGCGCTGGTCATTCTGCAGAGCTATTTGATGACGAACCGACTGGTTCATGTCAAAAAACTCGACTACTTAATGCCATTTTGGAACTACGTTCCGCGGTGGAAAAACAGAACAACTTACAAGCACAACTAAATGGTCGTTTAACTCCATCACCTGCGTCTCAGTTTGGAGCTAGTAATTCCACCGATCGGTCCAACAGATTTACTGCACAACAGATTAGTGTGAAGCAAGGTAGCACGAACTCCGTGATGACTTCCAACGCATCGCAAATACAATCTCCTGTCTCAATGGTTTTAACACCAGCAAAAGCTGACGCTTCTTCCTCACCCGGTGGAGCGGTAAAGCCGTCAGACGATACAACTAAAAAATCAACAACAAAATTGCAAGGTGATAACTCGAATCAATCGGATCGAATTGTCGATCCGAGCAAGTTACGCGCCACATCCACGGAAGTGGGACACAAAAAGCGTTTGCTGTCTCAGAGTGGCCTGGTCGATTCAACGGAAACAGACTTGGCTTCGTTTAAACGATGCGAAAGACTGTCTAAGAAAAAAGATAAAGTGAGTAGTTCTGACCTTGTTAGGCTTATCTAATTTCCAGATCGCTCAGGACCATTGTGGGGTGATAATAATCGTTAAGCGTGCATTTTTCCTTGTAACTGATAGTGAAACATTTACCATTGCAAGTAATATAAATGCAACGCAGCGATCGCATCTCGTCTTACACCTTAGACATGTATGCACATTGAACCCGATGGAACGAGAGCAACTGATCATTTTTCCCTTAAGTACTTGCAGAGGAAAATCGTTTTTAATCACTTCGTCATCGAGATTTTGTGTTAGCGCAACCATGCTCACTTGGAATAGGTAAACACCCAATTCGATTCGATGACCCGGAATAATTCTTCTTCCTGAGCTGTTGGATGGGCTAGCCGGACAGCGTCAGCGTCTTTCTAACAGCACTGGTTTTCGGGAGGGACTTCACGTGCCAAGCTTCTTATTTCTATTTCATATGTTGTATTCCCGCCTCCCAGTCAGTTAACAAGAAGTTAATTGAATACTTTTATAAAAGGCACGCGGAATTTCCTCATAAAAATCCAGTTCTAGTAGTGCTAGTGGTAACCACTCGTGTATTTTGCCTCGATTGATAAGATACGCTCTCAGTTTACTGGAAACTGACGTATATTTTCTGATGGTCAGCGCTGTCCACAAAGTTCCTTCAGACTGCACTGAAAACGCGTGAATCGGTTAATCCAATAAAGTTAATTTATTTTCTCACATTTTCCAGGTTGTTCACTAACCTGGGTTTTAGGTTTCAAAATCTCATTTAGTTTAGCTGGCGTCTGGGGTAGATTTTTGGCTTAGCTTGGCATTTCTGCCAATGCGGCCGCACATTTTAGTAATTTCATTCATTAAACGTCCCAACTAGAAAATAATAAAAGTAGAACCCTATTCTCCTGTGTGTACTCTTTTCAACATTCGATAGCGCATGTTTTGCAGTAAGGTTTACCAGCCTCGATTTCGTTTCATCTACAGACAGCACCAAAAATGTCAGTCCCGATGTTTTTGTGATTTTTCAAAAGTCCAAACTTTGTCAGCCTTTAAAATGACAAATTGAAGAACCAGGAAGGTTTTTGTCTCGCTGTTTCTGGAATCCGGGTTGTGGGCAAATATGTGGCCATCAGCGGTCACTGTACGTTTGTAAATAAACACCACCGATCAGTTCTGTTCGATCGATTAGCATAAACATGGGGTTGTTTGTGCGATCAAACCAACTGTATTCATGCATAAGTGGGACACAAAAGCCCTTGCATGGGCAAAACGGAAAGGACCCATCGATCACATGATACACAACTGGTGTGCGAACGATGACAAAGTTGGGGAAGCTAGTTAAAAACAAAATTCATTCTGTTAAATGTTCTTCAAATATGTTTGTCAGGTCAGTCGACACCCGGTTTGTGAGGTGATTACTAGACTCCCGAGATCCAAGGTAGATTGTAACCCTGACTACTAAATCGTTATTTTCCAACTCTGACAGAAACAGCGAAACATTTGCCGTCCTTCACAAGTTTCATAACTAGGTGATGCTGAAAGTTTGAGCGGCTTTACATTAACATACGTGTAAGTAAAGGCGTATAAGATTAACAAAATTTTCTGGGGATGTACGGTCGATATCATGATTGTTTCCACACATCAGGTATGCAGACATAGTAATCTGTTGTCCAATCATCCATATACTTCTACAACATGCTAGTGGTTCTAGCATTGCAATCTCATTTGAACCATGTGGAGTGTGTCCGGACAATTAGGTGAGCAGTGAATCATAACGGTGGTTCATGAAGCATATATATATATATATATATATATATACGTTTGACAACGAGTCCTAGTTTGGATCGAAACGTCACGATAAACGTATTAACTCAGTGTACGCCTTCTCAACTCTAAAAATACATATATATATATATCACCAGAATCATATGTGTAGGGTCAGGAGTGTTCATGGAAGCTTTTCGTGGAAGAGTTCACTGAAGAACCACAACTGTGATTCGTTGATAATTCCCCGTCAGTAGTGCTGAATCAACCTTAGGAACGAAGGCAGGATTCATTGTCGCTCGTCAGGCTCAGTCCAACTGACAAGTTGTGGTTTCTCTGTGGACTCTTCAACCAAGAGCTTTCGTGCACACTCCTGGCACTACAAATTAGATCCTGGTGAGACACCAATTCGATAAATGATGTTTGGACAAACGAGTACCGGGTAAGCATGCCTGACGAGTGACAATGACCGCGAAACCAGTCGTGCGCTCACGGGTGAATTTCGTTCACTCATCCAGATACTACATACAATTTCCATATATATATATATACACAAATATATATATATCTGAGTACATATGCATGTACACGCTCGTATATTCATATTATTTCAGGATTCCTCGAGGTACAACTGACAAAAGCGACCTTTTGATAGTAACTTCGTCTCTCTTCTCCAAGAAAACCCTCATTTGGTCTTAAAATAGTGACAGTATAGAGCAAAAAGGTGAAATTCAAAGAAATAAGCCTACAAAGGCGAATGGAATATCCCAAAAGAGTAAAATTTCACAAAATACATCCTGACACACATCGACAATTTTCTGGGGAAGATTCATTGGTCAAATCTCTTCGTGCCCAGGGAAATCGATGAGGCATGATTTGACCGAAGACATTGGTGCCTGTAAGATTTTGCTTAGTGAGTTAGAACAACAAAGATTTCCTCATTATCTTATTATAGTATAAATGATGAAACGCCCGTACGAAAGTTTATGGCAGTCTTCAAAGTCCTCAAATGAAGATGCAGTGTGGCTATCATGCAAGTGTGTATGGAAAACTATTTTGTACAAAGGCTGATCGTAGTAAAGCAGTAGCAGGCGGAAGGTTGGGGATTCGATCCCAGCCAGGAGTACTGAGTTTTACCCGTGATGGTCAAATCTTGAGAATCTCAGGGATTCGGCCAAAATAGCCCGAAGTCATTTTTGTCCAGTGCTCCGTCACTTCATCATTTAACAGTCGGCAAAGGGTTGAGGCTTCTTTCGTGAGGATAATTAATATTGTGCCGCAAATAACAAAGTGAGTAAAAATGTTGTTTTCCGAAAAAATACTGAAAAGTAGGCGATAGCAATGATAGGTGTTCAACAACTTTAAAAATGAATGTAATGTTCCTATGTTCTTACTAAATAATTTCGTCAAGAATACTGGTTTTCCCAATCCTTCATTGCAATTGTTCATTCACACTCAAGGAGTAGCGTTGTTTTCGACTCATTGTTGCCAGAAGACAAGTGTCCAGTTCGATGGTCCGATTTAATGCACCAGTCTCATGCACCCCAAGTGATCGTTCTCGCTCCCATAGCCTTCCGGGTTATCCGATATCACTCCAATTAGACAGGTTTTGAGTAATTCAGAAAGTTTAGCTGCGCAGAGAAGACCCGTTTTAAAAAAATTCACGAACCTAAAGTCTGCCCCGGATCACGGGTATAAAACAGTACAAAAAGCAATAGGTGAATAGGCGAGTTTATGCAGCAAGCACATCAAATTAAGGAATAACAAATTACTGGTCACTATTGATAATACTCATCGTGAACAGTTGTGTGCTCTGTGCTGATAATAGATGCGTATATATATATATATATATATATATATATATATATATCTGATGTCAAATAACTTGTTAAGTTATGTGCCCTAGCATGGCACTGTTTTTGGTCACATCCACTGCTCGTTATCATACACCAGAGATTTAGATGAACAGCATACTGAAGCTTAAGGTTAGCTTGTTTTGAAGTTAAATATATTTCTGACAAGAAGACGGATCGCGGTAATCAAGATATGAAACGTTGGCCGGGTCAAATGTGCAATGCTACTAACTCTCAGACACGGCTGACGGAGTGTGTGACACGGATGAAGCCTAGTTAGATAAGAATGAAGAGCTGCGAGGAATTACTTGCCAACAATGAGGAACCCCGCAGATGTGAAAAAACTTAATAAAATATGGCTCATCTGCGGCACTAACATGATTGCCTTCCTGATTAGGACAAAGGTCCTTTATAGCATTAATATTCATTATTATTATTATTATTGTTAATTCGTTTCTTCCAAAGCCACAATGTCTACTGCAGTAGTCAGCGGTCGTTTTAAAACGACCAAATCGGAACTGTTCTGCTCTATGCGTGTGTAATTCACATCTTAACGTCCTGGTGTTGACCACGTACCAACTCTTTGTTAACGGTAACGTGATTTTGCAAAATCGATTCCAATGATTTAGCAGAAACCCTGCTGCCTGCAGTTTTTGATTGTACACGGAAACTCCAAAATGGTCAGTTGTAACACGCCATAATTAGGAAGCTAGTTGTGCGTCAACGAAGACTGCACTGATAGTCTGTTTAGCAACTTGACAAAGGCAATAATCCTAAGGTTTACCCTGGATGTTGTGTCACGGTTTCCTGTTAATGAGACTTACAGTCAACAGGAACACCGAAATTTTCGCCCTCAATACAGATATTTCGATAATGGATAAGGTAAGGTAGACATTTAGGGGTAGAAGCAAACTTCCAAATTGGTTTCCTGGGCTCGTGGCTATCGCCTCGTTGGGGTCTTTG